>CM057819.1:118967263-119079763 GCA_030067965.1 Latrodectus elegans
TTCTCAATAATTTCCAAAATTTTCCAGGCAATAAAATTTCAAGATTTTCTTTCCATTTTTACAGCACTACTTTTTGCGCACAAGATTAATTAATACGATGGCGATCTACGATTTGAACTAAACTTCAAACCATTAAATATTTACATTCCAGATCGAAGTCGAACTGTTAAACATAAAGGATTAACTACTTTGAGAAATATATGGCTTTGCAAATAGGAAAAAAAAAATAAGCGGTTTTTTTTTAATCGATTAGTGTTTAGTAAACTGATATTGATAGCGATTTTGAATATATATTTCAATCGCAAAAAATATCCGTAAAAGCAAATATTTTTTAGTAACAACTTTTAACATTTCCAGAGTAGCGCATTATTTTTAAATGATTGAAATCTAAATAACTTTATTTTCAATATTTAGAAATCTTGTTCGCTCTTCTTTAATTTATAAATGAAACTAAATACTCCAATTTATTCTTGGATTTCAGAAAAAATTAAGGTCGCTTCAAACTAGGCTTAGACAAAAATCTAAAGCTATACTAAAAAACGAAAGAAAATCCGAAATTTAATAGTCAGCAAGTGATCACAAATTTTACCAACATCTGAGATCAATATTAATCAAATTAAAAATTAATCGCAAAATATTGGCGAAGTTTTACTGGCATATTTAGGGCTTTAACACCAATTAATTATTATACAAAATACATAATTTTTCTTTTTTCTATTAAATATCAGTTCATATGATGCAATGTAAAGACAAAAAAATCATCGTTAAATAAACTTTATTGATATTCCTCATTGTGACAACAATAAGTTTCATATAATATAGCATTTATCACTTTATTTGACTTCACTTCATTCCACATTTTCAGGAAATGTTGAGCACTTCATACAGACATACAGTTATGAAAATAAACTATATGTGACTAGAATTATTATATATATATAGTGAACTAACTCATATATCAAATTCATAATAGCTAAATAAGCACCTCATATGGTAAAAAGTTTAAACGATTCCAACAGGTAAAAACAGATGAAACTGTAATGCTAAAGTAAAATGGCAGGGTGAAAGGCTTTGAATAGTCGGATAAAAAAAGAATTTCAATATGGCAAGTAGATAATTATATTAAAGCATTTACTTTCTCTAGAACATAAAAAATGCAATTCTTATTTTTCAGCATTGTTTGAATTATACTTCAAATTCTGCAAAACAAAACATCATCAGAAATAATTTTAGATATAAAAAAGGTGATCTTGGTTTTTAAAAACAGTTTTTAAATACAACTATAATCATGATTTAAATTCTGGTAATCAAAAAGTATTTGGAATAAGTTCTTTAGTGCAATTTAATTTTATAATTAATAAATATCATGGTCTATTATATTCCATATTTTCCAAACTTTTCTTTATGAAAAATCATATTTTTATTAAACTAAAGTTTAATAAAATAGAGTTTTTTAAATTAAACTAAGTGTATTAAAAAATTAAAACGTTTGAAGTGATTTTTCTTAATTCCTTAACTTAAAAATTGAGATTATTTTCTTATAACGAAGAAAACATCTTGTTAATATTTTGTATACATGAATTTCACACATGATAAAAAAGTCTTTGGCAAATAATATGCATTTATTTCGTACACACATAATGAAACATGGCTTTAAAATCGCAAACACTGAGTTGAAAAGCCTTTACTGAAATGAATTACATGAAATTTAATAACAGACTAACAGATTATATGTATTAAAACTAACTGAAAAATTCAAAATACAAATTATGATAAAATTTACAGCTTTTTAAAATCTTAACTTCTTTAAACAAGGTCAAGATATTTGCCTTCAGATTTTCATAAAAATTTGGACCTTTCCAAAATTTCAATTGCATTGGCATAGCAAAATTACTGATATCTGGAAGAAATGAATACAAAAAACAACAAAACCCGATTTTAAATCAATGCAATAAGATCAAGGACAATGTGTGTGCTCATAAATACATTTTATATTTTTAAATCTCAATATATTAGTCTCAATATGCTCAATTATTTTTTTGTTTGATGATAAATTAACATTTTTATTCTAATTTTTTATATTTTTAAAGAAACATAATGTGGCTTCAAATCTTTGCTATATTATCTTACAAATGATTTTTAACAAAACTTTCCAGGCTTTTCATATTTTATTTCATTAAATTAGTAATGATATCAGATAAATTTATGTACAACACTTGTAATAGACTAAAGTACTAAATTTGAAATTTTAAAATAAGAATAAACTAACCTTATACATAAGCTAGTTTCTCATAAATTTAAAGAATATAGGAAAATTCACAAACGTAAATGTGTTTCATTTGAGTATGATTTGAAAAATAAGTTTATAAACATTAAAATTTAAAAAATTCATGCTATTTAAAATAAATAATATTAAAAATTATGAGGTAGACAAAAGTTTGGAAAATATTAAGAATGACAACTCTTTCACTAACAAAGTAATTTACCTTTCAATTTACTTAAAAATAAAAATATGCATTTACTTTTCCATGTATGTTTTAAAAACAATTATGAAGACAAAATTTTAAATATCATACAAATGCAAGCATTTAAGAAAATATACAACTATAAAAAAGCATATACATCAAGTAACATACATAAAGAGAACACATAGATTTTCTGAGATCGATTTTTCTAACAACAAACCAAATTCTAAATTCCTCACATCATAGAAAACAAGTTGATAGATATTTAAAAATTTAAATTGTTTCCTAAAGTGTTACTTATAAATTTATAAAAAATTACTGATAGGTAAAAGTTTTGATAACTTTGTCAGTAAATTATAAGTTGTCATACATCAGCAACAAATGGATTCTATCTATAATGTATACAAATCTATGACATTAAAACTGGTTCAAATGTGATTGGACAAGCCAAATTCGATAAGTAATATTAACATAAGAATTAACCAAATTATAAATATTTATATTGATTATTTTTCTAAAAACGTTTAATTTAGCAAGTAGATATTTGGAAGCTACTTAAAGCTAAGGATGGAGTTTCTCAAGTAACTTGAATTCTGACTAAAGAAAATTATGCTTAAAAAAATAGTTTGCTAAAGAATTACATAATTAGAAACTATAAAATTAGATTTATATTTAACTGCATATATTTATCTAACTGAAACATCTTAATGATTAATTCAAAATATTATTCCAATAATATTTTTTTTAGAATCTTTTTATAAGTTTCGAATTTAGTACTAAGCATAAATACTATCAGAACTAACAGAAGCTCAAATTTCAATTTAAATTATTAATTCTACTCGATTATCCATGCACTTAAGAAAATTAGAACCATATAAACTTTATATTAGAATAAAAACTTTTTAAGCAAGATTTAATTTAATTTATAACTTATTAATTTTGAATGTTTTAACTAATAATTTGAAAATAAAATCATTCATCATAATAAACATCTGTTTGACAAAAGTAAAATTATTATAAAATTAGCACTGAAAAATTCATGAAAATATAATAAAGTTCTCATTACATTTGAATTTTAAAACATCAACAATATATTTATCAAATAATAATAAAAAATGCATTTAAATAATATTATAAATACATGAAGAATGACTGGGGAATAAATTTAAAATTTCATTCTTACAATATATTTTCTTTTAAAACATTACAATTGATAATTTTAAATATAAATTGCAATAATAAATATACTTAATTTATGGTATCATTTTATCATTATCAATTATTAGGACTAAATAAGTTAAGTAGGTTTTTAAATGATTGCATCTTCAAAATTATATGGCGCTCAACAGTCATTTTTGGCACATGAGGGCTAATTATGACAAAAACAAAATTCATAAATAATTTCAAACCATTATAATCATTGGCTATATAGATGGGAATTGAGCCAGTCCATGAGCTGTTGAGTTCAAGGCCAGAGAACTAACCTATCAGCTTCAAGATCGGTTTTACTTAAGCAAGTTTAAAGGTAATAAGGATATAGTAATTACATGTAAATAAAATCTATAGTATATATTTTATCGATTTCTTTAAAAATATCAATCACATTTTATCAATATTTTTAGAATAGATAATATAAATTTTAAAAAATAAAATAAAATAAATCTTAATTTGGCAAAATAACCAGAATTTTAATTGTGTAAAAATATACATCACAATACATTTTACTCAAATTAATAACATAAAAAAATTATTGAAGAGCATTAAACATAAAATTTCAATAAAGTTATAGTCAAATAAAAGTATCACATAGCACTACAAGCTTCTCTTTTAACATAAAATATTAAATTTTACTTTAAACATTAGATGAATTTATAAAACTTTTTGAGACAACAGAATTCAGAATTATTATAAAACAACATTCAATACCAGAATAAATTATATTGAACAGAGTTAAAACACTAAAATAGTCGATTGAAAATATTTAAAAATAAATTATTTTTATCTAAGCTCTTTATACTAACATAAAATTTTAAAATATAAAGATCTGAATTATAAAAATACAAAATTTATATTAAAAAAAAATGAATTTAGAACAAAGTAAAATTATAATGAAAATGAAATATTAGCATATTTAATAAAAAATAATAAATAAATGTAATTCTAGAATAATACAACTATATTCAGAGTTATAAAATGACATAATCATCCAATATTTTAAGATATATAACTTCATTAATTAATATTTAAAAATAGGACCATAAAATTTCATTTGCTTCATAACAATTGATAAGAATTAAAATATGAAGAATAATTCTCTGTATATTTTATGCAATTTTTATACTTAATGAAAGTCAATTTTTTTAAAGTGCTCTGCAAATCAAGTTTAGAAATACATAAATATGATTTTACCATATTAGCAATGTTTTGCAGTTTTGATACAATTTCACGCAAAAGATCTTTTTATTATCATTGTAATAGGATTAATTAATTGATTAAATGAAATGTTTTTATTCAATAATTCATAAAATAGATGCTTTGGTATAAAGGATACAAATATTGCACAAATTATATTAGCAATAATGAGATCAATGTCATAAATAGTATAGACAGTTAAAGCATATAATATGTACAGAAAAACCTAGAATTAATAATTCAAGAATAAGATAAAAAAAATTCTTTTAATTCCTTGTTTAAAAATTAAAAAATAATTTGGTTTTATCATTTAACAATTATTAAAAAAAATCATACAGAACAAGCACTTTTTTAAAATTAGCATTTTATAGAATGTGACACACATTAATAACTCAAAATGAAAAATAAATAAATTAATGATTTTTTCTTTGAATAATTTTCAATGAAATACAAATAAGGAAGAAAAATTATCAAATAGGTGAAATAATACAGCAAAATACATAAACATTAAATGTTTAAAAATTTATGCTTTTTAATTTATCATTTACAAACTTAAACTGAAACTATAATTCATAGAAAAAATTTAGTTCAAGTGTTATTGATTGATTAAAAATTGACAATATTAATTAAAAATATTTTTTTTAATAATCAGAGACAATTGACCACAGAAACTCATAACCAGGAAAAAATACCTTAAAGATTTCAATTTTTATTTTATTATTTTTCATTCCAATCTGTATAATCTGTTTTAAAGAACATTTTTCCTGCATAAAGAAACATTGTTATATTATAATCAAATGAAACTTCACGAACTGCTCTTATATTGTTTTTTAAAGAAAATATTTTAATCTGAAGAATAAAAGTTTTCTAAGTAAAAAGGCTATTAATAGCCTTTTCAATTAATTGAAAATATTTTTGTTTATATAAATATTCTTCTAAGTACTTAATTAATATTTAAATAAGAAAGTAAAAATCATTAAAATAGTAATACTAATTTTAATACAAGATAAAATTTTATGAAAACTTATAATAATATTCAAATAGTGAGAATTAGAAAACTTTCTCTCAACTAATATTTTCCTTAAATTAAAATCATACAATAAATTTAAGAGATTTTAATAGACTCAGATTGATAAATTATTATTTTTTTGGCAGATGAAAATAAGATATGTAGACAATAAAACTATGTTCTTTATAATAAAATTTATTTATTAAATCAAAAACTTATTCTGAGTAAAGCTCTTTCAATAAGATGGAAAAACAGTTTTTAATTTTCTTAAATAAATTCAAAAATGTGAAGCCTTTTTAGTTTCTGCTTAGGATAGTGTGATTACATTTTTAATGTGAAGACTGGAAAAATAATCAGGAATTACAGGTATATTCTTGATTGTAATTTTTTCCATATATCCAAATAAATCAAATTTGAAACTGCCTTGCAAATAAAATTCTTAATTTTTGTACCTTTGTTTTCACTATTTTAAATTATATACCGTTTCTATATATTAAATAATACAAAAATAACGAATAAAAATAAAGATAAAAGGAATAACCGTAAAAACTAGAATAAATCAATATAGTAGCATCAATTTTTTTTTTTAATGTTGCATGATTATTCTATCACAATCTTTACTTTTTAGCTCAAAATAAATGTAAGTTTACACTGAAAGAAAAAAGATTATAATACAACTTTTAAAAATATTTACTTAAAACTTTTTCTATAAACTATTAAAACTTTTGGAAAATAAAGGGAAGGACAAATGGTAAATTATAATTTACAGAAAAATATTTAAATAAAAATATGAATAATTTAAAACAGCTTATATACAAAATTATGTATACATTTATAATGAATTCTAATAAAGCTCTTTTTATTTCATAACTATACATAATAAAAAATAAAGCTTTCAAATTTTATAAATAAATATAATACTGTCTTGAAAGATTAAAAGCTCGCCTTTAAAGAGAATTTGGACGCTTGAAAAATAATATAAACATTTAACCTATGAGTTCTACTGGAATCACATGTAATATTAAAATTAATAAAACAGTTGAAAAGCTACAATAAAATAGAAATTTTAATAAATTATTATTGTTCAATTATTTAGGAATAAAGTAAAATTAAACTTTTTGATATGAAAAAAAAAAAAAAAAAAAAAAAAATCAAGTTTTTTGCAAAGATTTTACATTTTATGTTTAATACAGTTAGTTAAAAGGTTTATATATTACTAGGCACTTGGATAGTTATCAACAATTTTGTGCCTTTAAAATATATTACTCCAGTAACTAAAGTTAATCCTACACCATCTAATATCTTATATGCAACTTTAAAAGTACTTCTGAAGATTTTAAAAGTATTATGTAAACATATTAATAGAGATGAACAATAATAAAGAATTTTGAAAATATAATGGTTTGAATTTAAAAAGAAATGAAGTCAAAAGTAAGCAGATTGAAATTTCTAACTATATATACACATTTTTCACAAATGGCTAATCAGAAACATTATCAGTCAAAGAGCAAAAATTGCTTGATAATTACTAAAATGTACATGCACAGCACAAAAAGAAAAAAATGGATATGTTGACAATTACGGCAGTCCATACCAAGATAGCTATATACAATTTTTACAACTAAACAATTTAAAATAAGCATGAAAGTTAAAAATTAGAACATTTACTATTGACAATGATTTTTGACTACAAACTTGAAAACTTTTCAAAATAAATGTGGGCTATAAAATTATAACTTCTATTACAGATATATTAATATTACATTATGAATAGTCTTCATTAATTTATTATTTAAGAAACTAAATGGTTTAACAGATTATAAAAAATTAATTAGAATTAGCTAATTAGCAAAAAGTAAGAAATAAAAGAACAAGTTAAAGCAATTTTTACTCAAGTTTTAAAATTCCTACTGAAAAATATTTCAATAGAACCCAAAAGAAAATTTATTAAAGTAACAAAATAGTTATGAAAATCAGTCATAACAGTTAATAAAATTAAAGAAACATGATTCATGAGTGTACAATAAAAACTTCTTAACATTCTAAAAACTAAACAATAAAAATTATGTACTGATGCTGAATATTTCTTCCAAGTCAATGTTCTGAAATATTTCATAGGAGTTGTAACATTTTGCAGCATAAAATATTATTAACAAAACTTATTTGATGTGCATTTAAGGAACTAACATACCTCATAAAATTAGAATACCTTTGGTAATAACAATACTTGTGCAGTAAAAAATAATTCATTTAACATACAACCCAATTGTTAATGTGCTACTAAAAATGGGGGGGGGGGGGGAATTAGGTACATATTTGAAACAATTTTTGGCCTTTATACTTTAAGCTTCTCACTTGCACCAATAGAATAATTCTTTATCACAGTTCCTGGAATGAAAACAAAATATTTTAAATATAAAAGAAGTATGACAAAATAGCACTATAAATTTTTTCACACTTTGTTTACGAATGTAATAGACGGAGAAATAAATTTGGCAAAGGATTTCACATTGTCATCTTTTTGCAGCAAGCTTTTAAGTTTAAAAATTGATTCATTTTAAATTTCAATATATTTTTCTTTGAAATATCTTTCACTAAATTGATATCATTTAATACTATAATTATTATTTATTTATTGAAATAAATAATGATATCAGAACTTTATGGTAAATAAAAGTATTTGATAAAATTACATAAAATATTTAAAACATAAATAAATCGTTGAGAACAACAATTTTAAGGTATATAACAGAAATGTTCTTCTTCTTATTATTATTATTAAAAAATTCACTTCCTCATAAGAATGCTTTCATACTTTAACATAGCCCCATTGTCACTAAATTGAAATTTTTTTCTAATAGTAGAAATTTAGACTTATAAGAATTTCAAATTATAATAAACAGTAAAAAGTTCTGTTTGAATATAAAAATTAAACAGAACTCTACAGTAAAAAAATTGATAATTTTAGAAAAACAATTTGATTAGTATGGTGCATTGTAATAGCATCAAATTGTAAGTAGATAACATGTCAATTTCAGATTCAGAAACATACACACAGAAGTATATCATATTTTGGTTATTTAACATTTTTTTACTTTGATAAATGAATATGAGAAGATAAAACACAAAAATAAGGAACTCACTTAAACAAGAGGATCCCTCTTGTCTTCAGAAAGGCTGCCGTAAGTGTGAACAAAACCATTTTGTAAAGGTGTACACTCACGTGAAGGTACATGACTATTTGCTTGAGCATTCTGGGATAAGGCCATCTTTTCTGGAGCATCCTCAATAAGATTGTAGATACCGAAGCAACGAGATGGATTGTACCATGCTATTATAGCAACAAAAAACTAGAAAAAATTTGGTTAATTATTAAAACTAAGAAAGTAATTAAAATCATACTTTAACTAAAAGTATGATTTTAATTGCTTTCTTAGTTTTAATAATTAACCAAATTTTTAAATTTTAAATTAATTTTAAAAGTCAATTTTTTAAATGTTGTAATTTTATAATTACACATAAGAAATTAAATAACTTTTAACAATATGACAAATATAATTTAATATATTATGAAATATTTATCACAATTTAAATTAACACATTTATAACAGTTATAAAAGTATAAATTATCGATTCATGGCTGAATCTTTTAAATGTTTTAATAAAACTAAAATTTTTAAAAATCCACAAACAATATAAATTTTACAAAATTTAAATTCCATATTTTAAATTATAGTAATTCAAAATTTAAAGTTACTAAATTTTAATTTACACAATCTCGTAAACCATGAAACTTAAAAATGCAACCATAAACCAAAATTTAAAATTTCTAAATTATAAATGTAATTGTTTTAAAAAATAGATAATTTTCAATTGATAAATAAAAAATTTTTCATAATAGTTTAAGTTCTAAATTTATACAGATTTTTATTATATTTGTAAAATATAAACAAATATGTTTCATTGCTTTTTATATAAAATATGTTACTTAAAAATAAAACCTAGCTTAAATAAAAAATAATTGTTGAAATTTGGCAAATAATTGTTAAAATTTAAAATGACTACAAAATGTTATTATACTTTAAATTACTAATTTAAATAAATCATATTTTATTATAAATAAAAATTGACTTCTTTAACAGTAGCTATAAATAATGGCATTTTTAAAGCTTTATTTATAAGTGTACTAGACACACAAAGTAAAATAAAAGCATATTTTGTTTTTTTTTATTATAGTTTAACTTTAGTTCAAAGTTAAATACTAAAATGAAAACTTACAGCTGCTAAAGTGCAAAATGCCATTAGCGTTGAAGCCTGAGGAAATGTAAAGAAATCTGAAAGCACACCACCCAGAGAAGGTCCAGTAACTTCGCTTTAAAAAAATTCATTAAATCATTTATTTTTAGAATTCCCATATGCACATTTAGTAGACACTTCAACATAAAAATGACAAATTTGATTAGATCAAGTCCTTAAACACATAAGTTTAAACATACTGACTTATGTGTTAAAATTGACTAATAGTATAGCTAAACAATTTTTTTGCATAAAATTTTTAATTCATAACAGTATGTCTATTGATTAATTCAAAAAATATTAAATATTCATATTTAAGAAAAAGAAGATGAATATTCATTAGCTTCTTAGAACTAAATTGTTTTGACATAATAAAAGACAAACAATGTTGATTGGAAAAATGATTCCATAAGAATTTTTATATAATAAACAATAGCTTTGCAATAAAAGCTGAGTGTTTTTACTTCAAAGATAGCACTGATATCAATCATATATATATTTCTTAGTTTGAATAAAAACTGTATTTTAATCAGAACCAATTATTTAAATTAATATTTATTGAAATGTTTTCTTTTTTAGTTGCTTAAATGTTTTAGTGGTTTTACCTTTTTATTAATAATAATTTCAAATTATACATTACAGTCCACAAAAACAGATTTTATTACTATTTGTTTTTAATTAACAGTACATTTTACATCTCCATGCTGTTTATCTGCTAAGACACTGAAAATTTTAATAACTTATATTAACTATATCATAGAAAAAAACTTTTCAGATTTTTGCAAACTATTCTTATTACTGTAAAAATTAAAATCGTTGTTGCTCTTCAAACATTCAAATAAAAATAAATTATACATAAAATACAATGTATATAAAGACAATCATGAATTTACACTACTTTATTATTTAATTTTATAAAGCAGTATATAAGAACCAAAACTTCAAATGATAATTTCAATTTTTTTATACACCTTGTCACATTTATGTTATAATAAAACTTTAACTAAAATTTTTTTCATGCAAAATAAGAATTACAAATATACATTTTTATTGAATATTAATGTTCTTGGATAAAAAAAAGAATATTTTAAAATATTGCTCTTTTTTATGGGAAAAAAAGCACTTTTATTTCTTTTTTAGTTGTAAGTTTAAGATAAATTTGAATAAAATTACGTGCACAGAATTTTAATGAACACTGTAATTTACAAATGAGACTGGCGCTTTTAAAAGTAAATAGTTGAAAACTTATTCCCACACAATTAAGCCAAATAAAAGTCTGATATTGTATTCTTTGCAGTATACAGTCAAATTTTTCAGGACAGGCGTTAGTTTTCTTACTTTTTCCCTTCCATAAAAAATTCAATAAAAACTATATAAAATGAAATCAGTTAATAGCATTGATAAAAATTATACAGACCCAAGGGAATAAACAGAATTCCAAAGACCAGATACAACACTATATGTATTTATATCATCTTCTAAACCACCATTCCTAGATTTATAGAAAGAAAATATTATAATTACATCTAGTAAAACTATTTTCTGAATATAAATAAAAATTGCCATAAAACAGGTGATACTAAATATTGACATACTTACATAGCAACAATGAATATACTTTCAAAAGTTGGTATGTATGCAAGAGCAAGAGAAAAACCAAGCATAGCTAAAGCCACAGTACTCAACCACACACTTCTGCAAAATGTAGATAAGATTTAAACACATACTCTTTGAAAATTCTAAGAGTATCCAAGCTTTTTAATAAAATAAATTTTATAAAAACTAGATTTTTATTTGTATTGATATGAGGAAATTAAAAATCCCTTTGTAATTAGTTTAACAGTACTAACATAAAACAACCTTATAAACAAACAAATACAAGACAATCTTATTTTTCACAAAATTATGTATTTCTTATTTATGAAATTTTTTCATTAAAAACACTAAAAATCAAAAATTAATCTAAAATTTTTAGCAATCCAACATTAATGTGTGAGATACATTACTAACAGAAAATGATGTCTAAATTTGTCTAAAGAAGTTTAGATAAATTGAATTATGAAATTTATATATTAAAATTGAAATTCTACTCAAAACACAGAAAATTTTCATTAAGTATTTTACTATAATATATTGTGACATTTAAAATGTTGAAATTAGCAAAAGCATAAATGCTTTAATAACACAAATTAAATTATTTCATTAACTTATTTATTAGAAAGAAATGTTAACTTGGAACTTAAAGGAGCATTATAGCATTTTGCAATTTATTTATTCAGGCCAAAATATATACTGAGTTGAAACTTACCCATTTATTGGCAAATAATCAGAAGGACCCAAGAGCAATATTGATGCAGTCACAAAAAATAAGCCAACGATCATAATTGGGTATTTATTTTCCTACAAATATGGTGCAAGTACATGTATGTAATATAACTAGGGCAAAGTCAAAATTAATAAGTAAATTTAAATAAAAAAATTAAATTAATATTCAAAGAAATTTGTAAATGATATTAGGAATAATAAGTAAGATGAAATTTAAAATAAAAGTGCTCTATAAATATATGTATATATTCAATCTGTATGAAATTTAATAAAAATTAAATGTCATAATACAAAAATGCACATCATTCTAAGCTATTAAAATAATTTTATTTTTACAAATATAAAATATTTTTTATGTACAAATAATAAAATTACAATCAATTTTAATGTTAGATATTTATCCACTGAAACTTTTAGAAATTTTTATGTTACTAATATTATTGCATATTTAAAAAAACAAAAAGTATATATTTGTTAAAACAATTTATAAATCGAATAATTATTAAAAATTAAATAAATTATTAAAAGAACGATAATATATATAGAGAATAATTATTAAAAATCACAATAATATTATCTTAACACTCAAAAAATTAATTTACATTGCATGAAAGATAATTTGATGCATGTCAGCAGTTGCCAAAGTGATAGTTCCTGAGAAAATTTCTCTAGTCCTCAGAAAAATGAGGAATATATTTACTCATCACATTAAGTTATGCTTGAAGATACATTAAAAATAATTCAATCCATAATTATATGTGAAAAGTTTTAAAAACGGTACTAGAATATGCCATTTTCTAGATAAATGCTACCATAAATAAGTCATATTGCTGTAGAACTGTTTTAGCTACATGTTTTATCTTATTTAGTTTCGCATTCTTCTACTGTTTCACTCTCCTGTATGTCCCATAAGTATATCAATTCAAACACTTAAAAGTAGAATTACCTTTAAATACTTATTGAGTTCAATAAAAAATATATTCATTCCGATATGATCTTAAATCTTAACTACGAGCAAATTTTCTTTTATTTGATATTTATTGATATAATATTTATAATTTTATTGAGATTATTTGATATTTATTGAAACTTTTCAGTAGTTTTGATTTTACAATTTTTATTCATTTTATTATGATTCAATAATAAAGCTTTTATAATTTTTGGTTATAATTATTAGTTTCACTTTGTTAACAATGTATATTTTATTTCTTCTTAGATTACATTTTTTTATAAATATATTTAGCACTTAAAAAACCCTTTAAGTGGTCCGCTGGATTTAATTATGAATTTACTGATCTGTGAGAACAAAAACCTTGGAAAAAATTTCATACATTTCCTAAGCTATGCATAAAATTGTTACACATCATTCCTGTAAAATCATTTAATAATATCAAAATCAAATCAAGATTTTAATTCATAATAAAATAAGAACAAGATTGAAAACAAATACGTACTACTTTTGAACTAAGCCAACCAACAATAGGAGAAGCCACGCCATAACAAGCAGACAGCAAAAGAAATAAAACACCAATTATACTGGCATCTAAATCATACTAAAAAGAAAAAAAAACAATTTTTATATTTATATATATAGAACTTAAATACTTATTTTCATAAAAGAAATTTCAAAATAAATACTTACAGTTTAAAGATTTTACAACATATTTATGAACACATGCATTGTCATAATTGAAAAATACATAAGGAATGAAATGATTTGGATTAAATTAGTATTCAGTAGTTATTTTTTATAATATGAAGGATAATTTAATTAGAAATGACATTTTAAAGTGAATTCCAAGCAACTAATAATGCTCATGCCAGAGATAAGTTGGTAAGTTTGTCATTCAACAATAATTTTTTGCATACAAGGGCTAATTAGACCAGGACCCAAATATTAAAGTAAATTTTGAATGACTACAAACAGCCATGCCTTAATTGTGACTTGAAACAACAAGCATCTAACTGAAGACAAGAGCGCTAACTATTCGGCTGCCAGCTATAGCAAAAGATAGGAGTCAAAGACACAAGGCATTGAGCAGAAGGTTCAAAAGAGAAATTTGATAACATATGCATTTAAAATTAACACAAATAAAATTTCTAATCACACAGCCTAATTAAAGCATTCACATTTCTAAATAAATATATATCTAGGTTACACAGTAATTTTGTAAAATAGATCTTTTCTGAAATTCCTAATTTTTGTTTTAAAATTAATGAAAACTTATATAAAATATTCTTTTATTTTAAAAATTAGTATTCACAAGTAAATTTTATGGGATTATGCAAAATTTTTTCATTCATTATATTTATAAAATTTAATTATTAAACATATTAATGGAAATTTCAAAAACTTAAATTATAAATAAGTGCAATTAGATAAAATAGCAGACTCTCTAAACTATGATACATTATCTTCTTTCAACCATTTAATAAAAACTACATTTTGAAAAAAAAAATTCTGACATAAATTTAACACAAATATCACTGAAAGTATTCTCTTCTAAATAATATGTAGACATTTTTTGGGAAACTCCATCCAAATATTTTTTAACTGCTAAATTCTTTTCTTTAAATTCAACTTAATTTAGACATATTTGATATTTGGCTTAATTATATCAAAACTAAATTATAATTTAATAAGCCTATGATTGTTCCTTATTAAATTGCAAAATTGTCACAATTTTAATGCTTATCATTGCATTGAAATTACAAGGCACTAACTAAATATCCACTAGAAAAAAAAATATTCTTATTTGAAGAAACAAATATAACTTATTTACCTATAAAATAAAAATCTAAATTTATTAATCTGAAAAAAAAATTATGAGATAAATAGATTATATATTATTATGACAGACTAGATTAATGAAAAATTTTGTTACTTGTGTAAAATAAGATGCTTATAACTTATATTTTTTTACATATCAATATAAAATTTTTTAAGAAAAAAAAATTAGAATAGACAGATTAAGACTTCATCTTACCTTTACTACATTAAGTATAAACATATCAATTTATATATAGTTGTATATATAAAACATTAATTTATATGCATGTATCTATGCATATTTGGTAAAAAAAATATGTAAATATCCTTTCTTTGACAAATTTTACAAAGTTACTATGAAGTCTTAAAATGAACTTTTCAGATAAATGAAAGATTATACAAGATTTTTTTAAGAGTTCAGTTGATAATAATTATTTAGAAATATAGACATTAGGTCTCTTTTTTCAACAGGGCCAGAAAGTCTTTCTGGAGAGTCACTGGTGCAAAGCTGATCACACCTAACCCAAGACATATTCTTGACTGTCTGAATTTTACTGTGAATGAGGTTTTGGAGAACCTATTTTTAGACTTTTTAATGATTTTTGGTTTTATGGAGATGGTTTAGCTTAGCTTTACATCTGAGATAAGAAAAGAAAAAAAAAATAGATTACACAACATTCAGTACTTCAAAAATGAATATGAATGTTTGATAGAGAACTAAATATTTAATGAATTTTGATCAGACAGAATAAAAGAAAATAGAAATATAATGAGAATATTATCACGAACCAAGAAAATAAAACTAAAACCAAAACTATCAAGTCCTTAACAAATAAGTTTCCCACAAATGCTTCAGCTAATATAATGTTACACAATTCAGAATGAATAGCTCTAAAAAAGGTATGAAGAATCAAAATGTTCACCTGATTTTAAAATTTCACATTTATTTTTATATCTTCAAAGAAAGGTGTGATTAACAATTCTAATAACTATAAATCAGATTCTGTTTGATAATTGAAAACATAAGAATAACAACAAAAATTAATAAACATAAAATATGCACTAAAATAAAACTATATTTTATTTAAGAGATAAATAATTCATAGGAAATCTTTTTACTAAGCCTGAATAATAATTTGTAAAACATAGCAAAATATAATATTGGGTACTTTTCCATTATATACCCGCTTTTGATAATTGCTATAAAAGGAGGGGAAAAAATCGTAAATTATTGCCATAAATATTTCATTTGCATTATGCAGTTTTTAAAAAGTTTCTGTTTCCAAAAACTACTAAAAAGTAATAGAAACATTTTATAAAGAAAATAATAATCAATTATTGCAAAACTTGTTTAAACATCAACATTTATTTCTGGTAGAATTGCATTGGTGACTGATCATGTAAGTATAATGCAATAGTACCTTTATTCTATGAGACAAAATTTAATTTTGTGATATTTAGTTATTTTTTACCCCTAGTGATTTGTGGCTGTAATATGCTTCTGTTAACCAACAAAATTAGCACCCAGCAATCTTTTGCACCAACTAGATTTAGCTTGTTTACCATTGTTTATCCCTTTTCCGTCTTTTACAAAATTTTTTTATTTAGTATATATTAAATTTATAATAAAATTTTGAGCCAATAAAATCATTGTAGCTACATTATATTATTTACATTTCTCTGTAAAAAACATACTATATTTTTAGGATCAAAAGCCAGTGTAAACTGTGGATACCTAAAATAATGACTCAAGAAATATTCTCTGGACTTTACCTGTCTCATATGGGGCTCAAGAGTGGGATCTACAAAGGCTTGTGCTTGTGAAGAAACAGCTAATATGAGACACACGACTATAACATGTGGCATTGATAAGAGTTTCTTATAAGAGACAGTGTTGCTGCTGTTAATTATATGTTTGGGATCTGAAAAAAAATAGGAGGTTAAATAAAATTAAATTCATAAAAATTAATAAAATGCTAATTTTTATTAATCTAATTGTTCTTTAAGTAAAAATATTGAGAAACAAAAAGTAATAAGCAATTTAAATACATAAAAATTTACAAACTTTTAAAAAGACACACTTTATGAACTACAGGAATAAATATGTCATATCTCCTTTC
Source organism: Latrodectus elegans (assembly GCA_030067965.1). NCBI lineage: Eukaryota > Metazoa > Arthropoda > Arachnida > Araneae > Theridiidae > Latrodectus > Latrodectus elegans. Next base: position 118,984,661 of record CM057819.1, read on the forward strand.
TATACTTAATAATTATAATAAAAATTAGAATGAGAATATATATGTAAGTTAATTTTGCATACAAAAATAAAAGTATTTTCAGATTCATATTTTAATAACTTAATCATAAATAATAAATACAATAAAAAGAAAAGGAAATGCATTTGTTTATAGAAAATAAAAACATACTTACTCAGTTAGATTTTATAAATAAGCAAAATTATTTCAAACATAGATATACTCAATAACCCTATTATACGTAATATACTATAAAGTTACACCATAAAGAAGTTTTTCATAAAATATGTAATAAATCGTTTTTCCAAATAAATCAATGCTTTGATATATGTGATACATGTTAAAGAAATTAATCAGTAAGCAAAGTATCTTAAAGATCTGAAAAAATGGAATCTTTATACAATAAATTAATATTTTGTTGGGGGAAAAAGAAACTCTGAATAATTTACTATTAAAGTGCAATAATTTATTTTTTAATAAATGGAAAGAATTATAAATTTGATTTGCAGAATAAGGAATTTTTAGAGCAAATTTAAATCAATGAAATATTAACTTATTTTTAATAACTAAGGGTTTACTCTTTTAAAAATTTTTAATTCCTTTCATTTTAAAGAATATATTAAAATTTAATGGATAAAAATTTTCAACCATGGCATAATTAACACTTTATTTTAAGTATATTGCAAAGTGGAAACAGAAATTAAATAAAAAATATATACACACTATAAATATATTGTGTGGTTGAAGTTCTACATTCAAAAAGATATATATATATATATATATATATATATATATATATATATATATATATAGCATTTGTTTACAAGCATTCTTAATCAAATAAAGGTAAACATTAAAACTATTATTTTTACTTAATTAGAGTTATCTTTATACTTAAAATATATAATTTACCTTCAGTCTCTCTTAATAGAAACCAGCAAATTGGCACTATAGCAACAACAAAACCTCCCAGAGTAAAAAAAGGTAAACCAAAACCTCCAGCCTAGATGCATATAATGAAACAAGTTAAGAATGATTTCACAAAATTAAAAGTTAAACTTCATGGAGAATTTTAAACACATTATTAATAATTACAATTTCAACAGTGTAAAACTGATGAAAAGTTTCAGTATTATTATAAATTCTGAAAATTTTTTTGGATTTCAAATATAAAAATGAATTATTTCTTTGTAAGTGCTTTCAAATAATGTTAAATTATAGGGTTGACTTTCATTTATAAAAAAATTTCACTCACAGCATAAAGTGCACCGCCGAGAGCAGGACCAAGACTCATGCCAATCCCAAGGGAAGTTTCTACAAATCCCTATTATAAATATGAATTTATAATTTTCAGAAATCTAAAATAACATGCAGTCACTTTACAGAATTTCTCAATATATTTATGTTTATTTTCTTTATTATGGTAACAAAAATGCATTATAAACATATTTTTATAATTTTATATAAAGATTTAATAAACAATAGTTATTTCTTAAGGTTTTAAGATAATTCTATTTTATAGAATAATCATAGAGATTCTGATTTGAAATTTACATAATTAAAAAAAAAATATGGATAGAAGAATGAAAGAAGAGTTCAATATGAAAACTACAAAAATCTGATGCAAAATTTTCTGAGTTATAAAAACTCCTGCCAGATACACTAACAGTCACAGAAATAAATTACAAACTTACTCTCCACAAATGGTTATTACATTTACTTCATAATTTATTTAAAATGTTCATATTTTATAGACAAGATGAGACAAAAATGTGCATAAATGAACTTTCAATCCTTGAACAGTATTTCAGAGTCTTTTGGAACAGAATAGGTTTAAGATCATAAATTGTTACACTCAAGATTTTTCAGAGGACAGCATTTTAATCTCTGAATATAAAGTTCTGAATATATAGGAATATACATATTTTGCATAAAAAATGAACAAAACGCACACATTTAAAAGTTAAAAATACTAAAATTGATTCAAACTTAAACTAATTCATATGAGACATTTAATCAAGTTTGAAACAAATACAAACTTTTATAATTCACAAATATTTACATATGTGTAAGATGCCTTCTTACTATTGTATTGACATTATATAATGTGTATCAAAAACCCAATGTAAAATACAGAAACATTAGATACTAATTATGAGTTCAAAATATGTGTGCAGGCATTAAAAAAAATCAACAATTAAGGGGTTATGAAAACTTATATTTTTTAACACTGATTTATTTAATCAACAAAATTATTGATTCATTTTATTAAATTATAAAAAAATGAAAATATTCTACATTTTTCTTTTTTATATTTTATTAATACAAATAACTTATAAAACATGAATAGTAAAAAGCTTCTTACTTCCATCTGTACAAATCAGATTCTCAATTAACACAAGAGATAAAATTTAATATGAAGGCAAAAATGAGTAAAATAAGAAATTTCATTATCCAACTAAGAAAATTTAGTAAAACCTAATCAAAGTACAAACTACTGCACATAATATAAACTGTCTGACAAACTTATATTTGTATTTAAAAATCTTATTTATATGGTAGTATTAAAAATCTTATTTATATGGTAGTATTAAAAATCTTATTTATATGGTAAATCTTATTTATATGGTATTTATATAGAATTGATTTGTTTTTTACTGAAGCTACATGATAACTCATTTATAAAGATAAAAAATATATTTAAAAATATTTTTTCCTTATTATTTTGTAAAACAGATAAATATTTTTCCTGAGATTTTGTAGCATTAGAGCATATTCCTAGACATACATTAAATAACACATCTAAAATGGAATTTTACAGCTTTTATGTACAGAAAATAAATTTATCCATATTAATGGAAAATCTGTAACTAATAAGCATAATTTTAATAACAGTAAAATAAATGAACAAAATATGATAAATAAATTAGTATTTTAATGATCAAGTTCTGATCTTTGTAATAAATTGAAGATTTGACCATTAAAGCCAAAGCTTATTCATAAAATTCTAAATACAACTCTTTAATTTTTTTTTTTTTTGACAAGCACTGGGCACTGGTATAATAAATTTTATCAATTATCATTTTCCATTTATAAGCACTTATTTAATTTATAAAATTAAAAGTAAGTTCATTCCTTCCATTTATAGTCAGCATATAATTAAACAATATATTATTAAATATGCTTATTGCTGTTTTAAAAAACTGATACAGCATCAAAATTTCATAAAATTAATATAAAATTATCTATATAAATGATATCAAAATATCAAACCACATAAAAATACATGAGAACAGAATCATAAGAATTACCTTCACTAATATAATAAGATAACATCATTAAATTCTTATAACTAGAAGTACAAGATCATTTCATTTTTTTTCATAATTTCTATTATTTTCAATTGAGCCAATATACCTCTAAAATGGCAATTTTCCCAAATATGTATCAAACTTGAAATATAATTAAATTGTTTTCATTTTGGAAAACTAATAATAAAAATATTCAAGTCAATAAGCATGAATTTCGTTAAAGAAACTCTACATTTAAAAAGTTCAACAATATTTTTGAAATGTCTAAACAGACTATGATTTATAACTCTAAGAGCCTCTAATTTCTTTTCAGATGATTATAAAAAAATGCATATTAATAACATGAAAGATTTTATGCTGACTTAACTTTCATAATTATAAAATTAAAAGCAGCCAAAAATATTTAGAAAAGTAAAAATACAAAGTAGTACATATCTGTTGATACAAATAGTGATAAATCCTTTGAATTGTTTACTCAGACAAATGTAATTTGCATTTATGAATATATATTTATAATTATTTAGCTCACCTGTAAATACACATGCATTATTTAGCAATCACTTTCTTTTTCTGATAAAATATTTACTATAAAAATATATTTCAAGTCAATAAGTTTTATAAAATTTCTACACATTTAAATCATTTGTAAAAAATAATCAACTTACAAATACAGTGCCAATATGATCAGGAAATTGATCAATTAATATTGTGCATGATGCAGTGCAAAAAGCAGCTGCACCAATAGCTTCAAATGACCTCACAACAAAACAAAGGATGGTAAATTCCAGAGTACCATTCACTTTATCCAACAAGCTAAAAAACATGTATATAATTTAAGCATTCTATAGAAAAAATAAGATAATTTATTTAATAATGCATTAATGTATGTCAAAATCTACCCAAATAAAACATTACAAGCACCACAGAATCCAACACCAGAAAGAAACATGAATTTTGCACCAACAGATGGAATCTATAAAAATATAGAATTAATGAATTTTTGTACAAGGTAATCCTTCTTAAGAAAGAATGTTTCATGTATAATGTATGAGCAAATTTATTAAATTTGTTTATGCATTATATCTGAAACATAACAACCAAAATTTTTCAATGGTTGTAAAACAATAATTAAATAAATTAGGATTGATATTTATTCACTTTGATATAATGGATGTTAATTAAAGAGATTAAATTCAATATTAATGATAAAGAGCACAGTTTGTCTCTTTTGTAATAAATACAATTGTTATTAATTTTATTTAAAAGACAGTTAAGAAACAAAATAATTTAAAAAAACATATTGATACAAAACAATTGTGTAAAATAATGATCATCATCAGAATCTATATTGCATACTAAAGAAGTATACAATGCATAAAAGTAAAATATGATTAAAGAAGCATAAAGGAGTATTTCATGCTAAAAAAGTATGTAATACTTATTTATGCAAGTTTTGCTATATTTTTTATTTATTATTATTTTTATCTCTAATCTGTCTAAAAGACGCAAGAAATAAGATTAGAAAAAATTCTATTTAATCAGTTTCTCATAAAAATTTGTTTGAAACCATCTCCTTACTTGATATTTCAGATTACTTCCTGTTTATTTTATTATTTTTTTATTTTTAAATTTGTTAAAAAGAGTATTTTTAACCCTAAAAATAATTGTAAATTAATTTTAAAATACTGTTATTTATGATATATTTATCATAAATAACTTAGTATAATAAAAAAGTTTTCATTAAAGTGCAAAAATAAAAAGAGATTTTTCTAAAAGTAATAAACACATAAATCATACCAGTTTTCCAAAAATTGGGGACACTAACATGATGATTAATGCATAAATACTAAACACAAAACCAGATACTGCTTCCCGCATTCCTTTTCCAGAAGCCTAAAATATATAAGCTTAAATTAATAATGCTAGATTGATAATACATTAATCATTTTAAACACCATAACATTTTAAAATAATACTTATTTTAGAAAGTAAGCAAAACATTATAAAAATTGTTTCATATTATACATTTTTTATTATTATAAGGTGATTTTCCTTTTTAAAACATTGAATATTTAAATTTATGAAATAGAATAATTAATATTTAAAGAAATTTTACATGGAATTTTTAAGTTAAATACCTGATATGATTTTATAAAAGAATTCCTTTAGTGAAAAAGAAATTACCATTTGCATATTTTTCAAATGTTGGAAAATCCTAATGTTAAAAACTATATTGCTTTAAGATTTATCAAAAATATTATTGAAATTTAATTATATCAATACTGTGATTATTTATATCACATTAACATTAGAAGAAAAAATATACATTATTTCAATTCATATTATTACAAGTTGATATTTCATAATATGACCCCATTATTTATATTCATTAAAAAGACATTTTACAAGATTTTATTAGAAGGATCTCTTTTGATTAATGAGATTCATTATTTTCTAAATAAGCGTTTTCTAAAATAATAATAATAATAATAATAAAGATAAAAACTACAAAAAATTAAAGTATACTTTTTCTTAAACTGTAATACTTCATTAACATAGAAAATTAAATTTTTTTATGAATTAACTGCAATGAATAATTATGGCAAATTCCCAAATAATTTTTTTGAAATTAATAAAGTTCAATAAATATTCAAATAGTTTATTAATACAAATTTTTAATATTTTTATGATAGAAAATTAAAATAAAGGATTTGTAATTTTTTATGTTCTTTATCATTATATTTAATTTGATTCATAAAAATGATTGCAATATTTGATGGTAATTTTTCTCGATTAAAAATATCATTTAAATATAAAAGTTTTTACAGTAATTTAAATAATGATGAATAATAAAATAACAAAACAAAGAAATATATTAAATTTTTATTCTGCACAACATTTATATTTTCAGTGTCCTAAATTTCTCTAACAATTTCTAAATATTTAAGTTATTATAAATAAATTTAAAATAAAGATGAAAACATTTCTGTAATAGAAAAACTGCTATATTAATATAAAATTTAATTTTGTTTATTAATATAGCAGAAATGCAATCTCATCACTTCTATATTAACATACAAAATTAAATCCTTTATCAGTCAACATTATTAAGAATTTCAAATATAGTTTAAGTTTGTAGGTTGGTTTGTCACTCAACGGTCATTTTTTGCACACGAGGGCTACAAATATAGTTTAAGACTGAATACCAAGCAGATGCAATAATTAGTCAAATAAAAATTTTCATTTTCTGAATCTTGAGAACTGTCGTAAGCATTATTATTTTATAATAGATAAATTAACATTTATTTTTCAAAGTAGCTTTAATTCTGCATGAATCACATCACAATGCATTAAAATTTTGCTTACTCACCTCACGAGGAAAAAATGGTGCAATAATAGACATACTTAAAAAAGCAGTAAAATCAACTAAACATAAGCATATGGCAACATATTTTTTCTGCCTTGTGAAAGGTGCCTTTCCAAGCAATTCCTCCTGATCTTGAGAGATTCTAGAGGGTGTTTGGAGTGGAGGTTGACCACTTATAGATGGAGTTCTAGTTAGTTTTTCTTTGGGATGGATCCGAGTGACAGCAGCTAACCTGCCTTTACTGGATGATACCACAGATATCCTCCTGTCAAGTATTGTAGAAGGACGCTGGAGGAAATCTTCTGACACACTGCGTGTGATTGGAGCATGCTGATGCAAAGATTCAATTATATCCTCACTGCAATCACAACTCTTTGAATAAGTATGATCATTTGAGTCACTATCTTCCTCCTCAACTGAGAGTGATATATGGAAGCTTTTACTGCCATCACCTGGTCTCACAAAAACCTTACTATCACACAAGTCCTTTGGAATGGCATTTATTTTGAAAGGAGAATCTGGAATAAACCTAGCAAGTCGACTTCTTGGTGATTCTGTGAAATCATTTAAGTTATTTGGCAGAGCTGTTTTATTGAAAGTTTCATGATGTGCATCTTCACTGATGAGCTTTTGCTTATCAGAAAAGTAAATTAAATTATCATAAGATTGACTGTAGTGTTTATTTTGATCATCATTCTCATCATTTGATGCAGTTTCTTTATCCACCTTTTCCATTGGAATTAATTTTGATATATCTAAAAAAAATCAAAAAAAAAATCTTAATAAGAAAAGAAAATTAATTTATATTAGCTGTGGTAAGACATAAACAGTAGTAAAATATATTTTAAATTTGTAAAATATGCAGTCATTAAATAATTAGCTTGATATTAATAATAAAAAATAATTAAATTAATTTGAATTTAATGAACTTCATCACTGATGATAATTATTAAAAGCTTTATAAATTATGATTATACAAGGATAAAATTCTTTCAAATACACATTTAACTAAATATTCTACATAACATAGTTACAATACTTTTCATCTAAGATTATATATAACAAAACTTTTTTCTCACCTTAACATTCACAATTATTTTTCTTAAAATATTATATTAGTGGACAAAAATGTAGGAATTGAAAAATTATAAATATCCATTGAAAATAAAAATAATAATTTTCTTAGAAGTATTTAATAATAATAATTATAAAATTTTCAATATTGGAGCAATCTTGAAGCAAATGCATAAAAACTCCTTACTCACAATGAACTATCTGATAAAGTAAATTCGGGAATCAATTGTGTACTAAAAATGAAATTCAAAACATTATCTCTTTAAAAGATAAATATGTTGTATGACTTGCAAGTCGAGCTCAAAGATTTTAAATAAAACAAATAGGACCCAGAGATAAGCTCTAGCACTTAAGCAAACATGTGTATTATTCATGCATTTAAAAAGAACCTAAATGAAGCAACAGCCACAAGAGACCAATTTATTTGTACTTAAAATGTTAATTAATAATAAATAATATTGACAGTAAATTCACTTTCTTTCTTCACTTTTTAAGTAATAAAGTTTACATTCTAAGTGCAAATGATGATACATTCACATGAAATGAAAATTTAAAGACAAGTTTGAATTCTGTTTTATTTAAGTTTATGTAATATCAAATAAATTAACATACATTAACAGTTGTTTTGATAGAAAAATTTGTTAAAATATAAATGTATACAAATTATATTTTTACAATAATAATTAGGTTAAAATATATCGAAAAAAGTAATTTTGCTAAAACAAAAATTACTGCAAGACATTTTTAGGGTGCAACATAATACTTATCTTATTTGTGAATTTATATAAATGCTAGATATGTAAAATTTAATAACATTTAAATTTATTTTTAGAATACAATGGATAAGCATTCCACCTCATTTATCTGAATAATGAGCATTAAAACTATAGAATTTCATATTTAATGAATTATATTTATCTATATTCTGTATCATTTTCATAAAAAATGCAAAATAATCAAAGTTTCTATATGAAGAGAGAGAAAAAAGTTTTTTTCTCTCCAATTCTTGACATAATAAATATCTAGTTAACCTTAACAGCTTTATAACAGTGAATATATTAGTATTTGCAAAACAGATGAAAATTAAGTGCAAGATACATACTCCAAAACTTACATTCTACATTACTATATTTAAATATTTATTCACATACTGCATAATTTTTAATACATATAACAAATAAAGTTTTTGAAGGTTTGTGTATGCTTATTATACATGAATGCATTGATTAAGTATAAATTTGTTACTTATGCTTACAATTCTTTAATGATTTATCTGATCCAAATTCATCCCTCTGTTAAAAACAATGAACTAATTTAAAGAAAATTAACTTTAGCAGGCATTTGCAAAGCAAAAAGTTTTTTCTGGTTTTTATAAATAAAGATGACTAGATAAATGATTTCTTGAATAAAAAATTAATAAATTAAAAAAGCATTAAAAGTTTAATCAATATTTTCAGTGATTAAAAATAATAAGTCAAATAAGAAACTCTTAGATTATTTTTTTGAGCTGATTTAAATACAAATTTCAGTTTTAATGCTTTTATTTTGGTTCAATAAAGTTTGATTTATAAAAAAGTTTTAAAAAATGTACAAAACTAATTAAAAATAATAATCAGATATTCATCAGATCAATGATATTTTTGCTGGGTTTTCAGAGTAAAAGTTATCAGTGCATTATAAATATCATAAAATATTTAAAAATTTATAGAAGAGATATGAAATCAATTTTTAGATTCCAGTCAAGAAAAAGTTATAGAAGTTCTGAAACTTATTATGGAGAATTCATATTTCTGAAATTTTAATGGAAAATATATTAATAAAAATGACTCATATATTCTTATTTTACATAAAAAAAATTACTTAGCTAATAAATTCCTTATATTTAATCATAAAAATTAAATTTTGTAATTTAAATGATTATGATAAATTTAATTTTATCATATATCAAAAGAATATATTAGAATAACATCACATATGCATTCTAATAAAAATTATTTTGAAATCCATGGAAAAGATAAATTTTTAAATCATTAATATTATTGATCATAAGGTATACTTAAAAAAGTGAGTTTTTGAGATTAATGGATGTTGACTTTCACTTCCTGAATTTCAATGTAAATATTTTTTTAATAATTACAAGATATTTAAAAAATAATTACTCAAGTAGAACATAATAATTATTTTAATAATAACTCCATTATTGTGAAAAGAAAAATGAGAATCTAACACTTTAACCTAATGAACTTAACAATTTACCATCACTTGTCAATATTCTACATAATATGTCCTATTTTCTACATCACATAACAGTTTACAAAAGTGATTTTTTTTAAAGATCCTTTAATAAGCATTTAAGTTTAAAAAATATATTTTTATACAAAGCTATTATTAAATATTTTTACACATATTAGCAAACAATTTCATGCTGAAGTTTTTACTACATAATTAAAATATCTGGCTACATCCAATCAGATGGCAATAAGCTCACCTCCTATTCTTTGTAAAAATTAAAATATATACCTTTTATAACCATTATTCGTATCATATCCTAGGAAAACTCCCCTTTCAAGCATTTTTTTATCCTTTAATTTTTAAACAAATGATGAATGACTTCAAAAAAATTTATAAGCTAACAAAATTTCTCTAAAATGCAAATAAAACTCAGATATATAGAACTAAGAAAATACATTCTATAAATTTAAAGCACAAAAAATTACAGATAATTGCTTTCATTTATATTTTCATAACAAAATCCTGGTTAAAATACAGAAAATGAAAAAATTTTACTTTCTAATAATGGAAAAAACTCGATAGTTTTCCTCTTGAAAATTAACTTTTGCAATATTTTTCAAAAGATAAAAAAAATTGAACTTCAACACGCTTAGAAATATATATCTCATTTCTCTCTTCAATACTTACAAAACTACCACAGCCATAACATAGTGAATGATGCGTTTAATTATTCAAAAATTAATGTATTTTGATTTTTCAATAATCTTGAAATGAAAAATGGGCCATTACTTACTAAGACGCATTGAAATGTCTTTACAGTGGAAAATATATCAAGCAGATCTTGGCAAAACAAACCTTCCCTATGAAGATCATTTTAAATAACAAAACGTTTTAATTGTATTATCCGCCAAAGAGTTATTTTTAGATAAAGTTGTCACAACGAGGGCAAGATGAAATTAGAAACTTACAGTTGGAGATAGTTAAGAAAAAAATATTTAAATTACTCACACTGAGATATGAGTTATTAAGCTTTTTTCTCCGCATGTTTTATTCTCGTTTGAGAATTACCAGGAAATGTATGATAATCCGAGCATATTTTACGTTTATTTCCTTCATTTAGAAACAAGGAGCCGCAGTTGTCTGCTCGAAAAGGAAAGAATGTTGCCATACACAATGTAATTTTCATTAAAATTCAATTTTGTGCTTACAACTCTTGATACTTATGCAGTGACATTATTAGATCATAAAAAAGAACTATTACAATGAATTCGCTTTCCATAATTTTAACATAAACTTTTAATTAAGTCTATTACTCCCACAAATTTTTCCATGTATGTTTTTCAAAGGCTGAAATTTGAATGCATTTTGTATCATGAAATTATGTGTAATGGCAACGTATTTTATGCAGTACATTTACCGACACGTCGGTTTTTTCTGTTTGCGTTTCAAAACACCGGTTAGAGAAGAACTGGATGTTTGTTGAACTTATTTATAAACATGGGATTTAATAGTAAGTTTATACGGTTTTTGATTTCCTTAAGCATTTATTTTTTGTTGAAATCGTGATGAAAATTTCTAATGAATTTCTTTTATGTCTTAAAGAAACCTGTATTTTACATGATCAACCTCTTTTTTTTTAATCAGTGCGATAGTGTAATTACAACTTTTTTTAAAAAACTGTATAAAAGTATTTTTATTAATATACTCATTATTAAAGTATACAGAATTATGCCTGGATTGATTATGTGTACTACTAACATAATACTTTCTTCTTTTCTCTGAAAAAATACCATTGATTTTAAATTAATTTGTTCAACTGAAACTTGTTGTCTCAGTAATTTCGTAATCAATTTTGACCTTAAAAATTTAATCTTTGAATACTTAAAAATTTTAGCATTGTCAAGTATGACTAAAGAAATTAGTGAATATATCTATATTTGTCTGTTTTATGTTTTTACTTCTGTGTTGACGACATTCAAAAAATAAATAATTTAAAAATTTTTCTGATTTTTATTTCAATTTATTTTTAGTTATAGATTATGTCAATAATATATAAATTAAATCATTGATAACTGAATTTGTTATGTGACGACAGACCCGTACGGGATTGGCACGATTTAAAATTTTCACGCCAAGCACTCTACAGCTCTGTCGCCAACCTAAATTACGTCACTACGCGCGATAGCCGTCAACTAATAAGAATCGCGTTCGAACTTCAGCTTTGGGTAAAACTGAGTATTACTGTCTCACCTTGGCGAAATTTTTTTCGCCAAGTGCCTGAGACCGGTGTTTTGGAAATTGGTTGGCAACCCAAAAAGAGCGCCAATCGACCTGTAATTGGCGCAAAAAAACGGCGGGTGTTTCACACGACTAGAAATTCCCCCTTCCCTCCCTAAAAGTAAATAAGAAAACAATAACAACCATGTAATTAAAGCAGGTTTTCCCCCCATATTTTGAATCCCTAAGCCTAACTGCATGCAAAAGAACAGTAATCATAATATGAATTCATTGAAAATTCTATTTAAAAATATTTCAGGATTAAAATAAAGTAGCAAAAATAATTACATTTAATAATATTTAGTTACAAACAAGTGAAAAAATTGAATTTCAGCTATTAAACACAGAATGTTACAAATCATTACTACATAAAAGTAAACAAATCTAGAATAATTATAGAGCATAGATTTTATAGTTTCGTTTATTATTGGAAATTTAAATACATACACTTCTAGGAATTCTGCATGCCTGCAGAAAATAAAATTCTTACCTATATTTTTCATCCGGCACTCTACATGGACAGCAAAATCAAAATTAAATATAAAAGACAGGATTGAAAATCCGGGCTATATCCACAGCGAAAAACTAAACGAATATAAAAAACAGGATAGAAATTCCTGCGCTATATTCTCAGCGAAATACAAAACAAGTATAAAATACATTATTGAAATTTCGGCACTCTATCCACACAGTGAAATAAAACAGATAGGATTGAAATTCCGGCACTATATCTGAACCAAAAGTAAAAAAATGCGTATATAAAAGATAATATTTATATTACACGCTACATCCGAAGTGAAATAAAATATAAATATGACAAAACAGGATTTAAATTACCGTGCTTTACAGCTGATAAAAAAATCAGAAATAAAAATGGCTAGCGTTTCCGGGATATTCGGACGATATGCATAGTGACACATTTGGCAACTAATCGCTATTGGTGATTTTATAGCGAAAAAACTTGGCAATGAAAAGTAATCGCCAAATTTTACCGATTCGGCGACTTTTCACTGAGATCGTGGCGACCTTCTGGGCTTTACTAGGTGAGACCGTAATACTCATTTTAGCCTAGAAGTTTTAAAATTTTAATAAACAGAAATAAAATTTTTAATATATCAAGCAATGGCGCCCATCTTAAAAAAAACATCAGTGTAGCACTACCTACTACAGTGGCAATCGATCAATAAAGCTAAATTTCAAACATTAACAAATTTTATTTTTTTTATTGAAACTCGATTTTTAATATACCGAGCTATGGCTCCCACCTTAAAAAAACATCAGTGTAGCGCTACCTACTACAGTGGCAACCAAGCAATAAAGCTAAATTTCATTTTGTTTAAACTCGAATTTTAATGTAACGAGCAGTTACATTAAAATTCGAGTTGCCCACATTAAAGAAAGTTAAGTATGCGGCATATTCTAACACTAACATAAAAAACGCAATACACACACAACTTAAATATCCATTTACTTTAGAAACATTAATTTTTATAAAAATTTAAATTTCTAAATATAAATAAAATAATGAAAAACAAAATAACTCACCTAATCTGCATTGATCTCCGAATCGTTACTTTTCGGTGAATATATCGTTTTTATCGCTTCTGAAAATCTTTTATTATGTTTTCCTGATGATTCTTTCTCCATACGTACTCTGTGAAAACATAAAGTCCATATATCCTCATCCATACTTATTAATTTTCGCAAGCAATGCAAAAACTCCAAAAATCGAAACTCAATGCTTCAAGATTATTCTGTAATAGTTTCAAGGGTTACATACAAAATGCACATGTAAAAAGAAAAGCATGTCATACCTACATAATCCAAACTGGTAAAGCAGTCTGGCGCACTTTATCGAATCTTGGCGCATTTTCCCCTCTGTGCGCTTCTCTTGTATTTAGCGCTGAATTTTATTCAGTAAATGTTTTCACTCTGAAAAATATCTATAATTGTATTGATATTGAAAGTCATGCTGTATATTTGTCTTTTTAATTAGCATATTTTTGGTAGCTTATTAATATTTCCCATATTGGGGATAATATATCAAGCACAGATGTTGTATAGTCCAGCATGCTAAATTCTGAATTTCTAGATTTTTTATACATTTGGCAACCCAGCTTTTACTACATTATAGAGATAGAGACCTATAAGAATTATGCAGAAAATTTGGTGGTTACCTATTATCGCAACCATGCCAACCTCTAGGATAACTTACTAAATTGGCAGCTTCAATGTTACACGCATCTAAGGTGCTAAATTGGCAATCATTTACTTCCTTTCAAATTTCCCCACTTGCCACCTTTCTCAGCTTAACCGGTTGTTGAAAACGGCAAGCTTGAATTCTAAAATGTGAATCTGGGATTTACCGAATCCTGAAATAGATGCTGTTACCATTTTACAGAAATATAACATTTTACCAGAAATTAGGAATGTTCCAACTCTCACCTGATGAATCTTTATTTTAGAAAAAATTTTTTGGAAGGGAAACATTGCAGTCTGTAATTAACACGCGGGAATAAGTAGTAGTAATTGGTTTGAGGGAAGCTGTGTCTTGTTATTAACAGCAGTAAGATTCATGTATTGCTGGTGCAAAAAATTAACAACAGTCAAATTTTTTGACAAAGAACTTAATTTAGCTGACAAAATAGTTATAGACTGGAATAATTATATGAGAGGTTTGTGTTTTCCACATGGAAAGCAAAAAGAATAAGAATAGGTGGACCTGGCCGCATTGGGGAAATAGATGAAAGCTTGTTCATGAAAAGGAAAAATAATTTGAATCAAAATATTGCCAGAGCAATAGATTTTTGTTGGCGTTTGTCGAGAGACCAAACAAGCATTTTTAACAACTGTTCCTAATAGTACTGCAACCACTGTTTTCCAGAAAATTATCAAAAATATTGAGGAAGAGAGTATACTTTATTCTGATAGTTGGAGATCGTATCAGACTGATCAATTGACAATCGCTGGATTTAATTATTTATGAGTAAATTACATACAATTTTGTTGACCCGGAAACAGGTGTGCATACTTAAACAATCGAAAGAATATGCAGTTCCGCAAAATGGAGGAACAAGAGACAATGAGATACAGCAAGACACTATCTTGAGTCTTACTTGGCAGAATTCATATGGCAACAAGACTAAGAAAACAATAAAAAAATTGTTTTGATTGTATTTTAAAAACCATTTCGAAGTATTTATCACCAAAACATAATTGATATATCTTTAAATAAAGGTATAAGAATTATATAGATATAAATTATCTTTCTTTGTATATTATTTATTATTTTCTTTCATACTGTTTCTATCACATTGTACTTTTTAACTACGCGCTCCATGTGCCGTCAGTGTATTCCATTTTTAGAATTTGCCCAGTCTTATATAATGTCGCCAAAGTGGTTGCAGTAATACGTAAGTACCGAAAATTCTATTTTCGCAACCCTAGTATTTATGTAATTGTGTATGTCACAATACATCATCTATGCAAAATTTCTTAATCACCAAAAAAATAACCAGAATTAGGCTTACTGGATTATACAGCATTGTGACTAAGTCTGATATTGAACTTTCACTAATAAATTTCTTTAAAAACTGCCACAAATTTATTTGTAAAATCCTATGACTGTGTAGCCTATACTTTGGGGTGCCCATCAGTTTCTTGTCAATTTGCCACTATATTGTTAGTGATGTAGGTTTATTTCTGATTGGTCCATCTTGCTATTAGTGCCATATTATTTTTTCAATCATGCATGAAAACTAGTTTGGTGGGGAAAAAACTGCCAAGTTTTTGACAATGGGCATCCTAAAGTATAGTATTCCCTTTATAACTTTGTCCTAGCTTTTTCAGTTTTCTCACCAACTGAAATTATGCTATTTTAGTCTGTAAATATCTCAATTTTAAGTATTTCTTTTCACTAGAAAGAGTTTTTTAATAAAATAATAGGATGTTAATTTTCTAAATTTTGTTAAAATATATGTTAGAAAACAAAAGGTGAGATAACTCTAAAAGAACAAAGCTGCTATTCAAACTTGTTAAGAAACAAATGCATGATAATTTTTTAATGATTTATTTTAATTAATTGAGCAAATTATCAATTTTTCTATATCTTATATTAGGTACTTTTTATAGAAATCATTCAAATGTATCACTTTATATGTTATGAATCTTATTTGTTTAATCACATACTGTGTAGAAATTTTGAAAGATATTCTTTAGTTGATAAATTGTATATAAGCTAATTATTCACTTTATTAATTTAGTATTATTTCAAGATCATTGATTCTAGTGCAGATGTATAACATAGGATGCATTTCTAAAAATATATCTTATAGTAAATTAATTTATGTGAAACTGAAGTTATCAATGCTATTGATTTATAAATCTTGCTTGATTATTGTATAACCTACACAATATCTGTAAGTAAGTGTGAACTGTAGTTCGATTATTTACAAACCAAACTTATTCACATTATTGATTTTGAGAATTGTCAATCCTTGAAACCTGATGTCTTAATGGTAGCTCATCATGCTCTCAAGGCACAGGTCTCAGGTTTGATCCTTATTCTTTCAATGGCTCGATAAAACTCAGTACCAGACATGCTTAGGAATTAAACACTGAGGATTTCAAGGACATATGCTCTGCACCCTAAGTTTCACTTTGTCAGGAAAACTGATTGGCTTACATATGGGCTGTCGTGCCACTGGTATAGTTTTCTTTTAATTGTCAACCCTTAATTAAAATGCCCCCACAAAAATGTGTTAAAATAAGTTGAGGATTAAAGTTAAGGAAATCAACATCTTAATGTTTTTCTTTTATCAAAAGTAAATTTCTACATGTTTCAAATTGAAAAGTGTTAATATAATTTTTCCTGTATCACTTACATGAAGTACAAAGAAATCTAAATTTCCAAACTTAAGATTTAATTGGAACTTCTAAGTGAAAACAGCTTGAATATTTCTGCTTGAATTAAATCAATTCAAACTTAAGATTTTAAATTGACAAATTACAATTTTAACTTTTAAACATAACTTTAAAAATTTTTAACATTAATATTAATGAACTGTATGTTTTATATTGATAAATTGTATCAACATAAAACATACAGTTCATAAAATGCCTTAGGAATATTTTCTTTAAAGTTCAGTTCAGGAATCATCATATAAATAAATCCATTTTTGATTCATTATTCTGATGATTTAGTTCATTTGTCACTTTCACCAGAGGGTTGAATTCAATTTATTTATATAAAAAGACTAAAGTTCATTACAGTCCTGCTTTTAATCCTAAAGAAATAGCCTGCTTTTTTCGAAGAACGAATTTTCAAAGAAAATAATTATAAAAAAATAGAAAATAATTTTTAGAAAGAAATAATATAATGTAGATATGTTTTTATTGGCTCAAAATTTTATTTTAAGTTTATATTCTAAATCTTTTTTTGTACAAAAATTGACTAAAAAGTGATAAACAATGGTTAAAAATTTAAATGCTGAACTAAGCTAAAGCTAGTTGGTGCACAAGATTGCTTGGTGATAGATAATTTTGCTGGTTAAAAGAAGCACATTACAGTCATAAGACACCACGCACTAAAAACAACTAAATACCGCAAAATTTAATTTTGCCTCATTGATAAAAAGGTATATCAATGCAATTGCTAAACAGTTTCTTCCAAAAATTGGCATTTAAATAAGTTCTTTCAATAAGTGATAATTGTTTAGTTTATAAAATGTAAATAAAATGTTTGTATTATTTTTTAGTTGTTCCTGAAAACATAAACACTTTTAAACAATACATAATGTGAATGGAATATTTATGGTTATAATTAGCTTTTTCTTTCACGTTACAGTAATTATCAAAAGTGGTGGTATAGTGAAGTATATATATAATAATATATTACTAAGAATAATATTTTTACATTATGAAACACAGTGCATGAAATCATATTAATTTAATATCATATAACCAAAGGTGGTAGCTCAATGGTTAGTGCTCTGGCTTCTAGTCAGGTGTAAATCTTCAGAATCCTCTTTAAACTAAGTTCCAATTAGCCCTTGTATATGAAGAATGACCTGAGAATTAACCAACTTAAGCTTTTCAATTAATACAAAATTTGGTTTTTTTTATACTGTTAAAATTAAAAACAAAAATTCATTTAGCTATATTATATTCGTTAATATCATATGTTATTATGTTATTTTAATTAAAAATAATTTTAATTTAATAGTTAGTAAAATTAATATTCGTAATATTCTAATTAAATTGAAATTTCAATATTTATGTTTCCAATTAGACAACCATGAAGAAAAATATGCATAAAATATACTGTTTCTTTTATAATATGATTTTAATAATTATTAATTTTTAACTGAATGAAATTAAATTGAAATTTGTATGAATAATTTTGCTTTGTATTTACATATAATACCATCGATGATTTTCACCATATAAATATATCATTTAATTATGTAATTTAATAGCATATAAATTGCAAATAGTTTTTATCTCTTTATTACAATGAAGATATAACTAAACTTTTCTGCCTTTTCTTCACATTTAGAGAGAAAAAAGTTATTATAATTTTGAAAATTTGAGGACAAATTGTTTTCTCAAAACTGGTGGATGGGATAATATCTAAGTACTCTTTACTCATTATGGTTGTTTTCCTTAAAAAAATAAATAATAAATAAATAAATAAAATAAAATAAAATAAACTATTAAATGTGATGTACCATATAAGAAATAAAAGTTATGAGTAAACTTTTTTTTTTTTACTTTATAAATTATTTTTGAGAAATTTTAAATTTTAATATAATTTTTTTTCTTCCTTAGGCTATATTATAGGTATTTTTTCTAGCTTGTGCACAATTATTGTGATTACCAATGCATTGACACCATCTACATTTCTTACAAATGCTGATCAACAAAGGCTAAAAAAAGTACTATCTACTGCATTTCCATTAAGTGATTTAATCACTGCTCACTATGCTGTTCTTGGTTACACTCTGCTTGGTGAAAAATACCCTGAGGTAAATATGTAATTTACCCCAAGAGAGTATATTTCTGAATCCCATTTTGGTATATTAAAAGTATTTTTCTTGTCTGCATGTGTTTTTATATTAGCAATTATTTTTATTTGTGATTATTATACACTATATTTGATTTTAGTGATCCTTTGTTAACGCATACATAATTGTATATGAAATAAAATTATGAAGATAACAAAATAAAATATTCCCATAAATGTTGAGTTCTTAAATATTCCAAATAATTACTCTGCACGTTACTTTATGTTCAATTTTTATAAAGCCTAACTGCCAGCCAAATGGTTAGCACTCTTGCCTTCAGTTTATGGTTTCGAATCTCACCTTGGGTGTGAATGTTTGTAGTAGTTTGTAATACACTTTAAACCATAAATCCTGGTCTTAATAGCCCTCTTGTGCAAAACATGCTGTTGAGATACATAAAAATTAGTGTTAAAAGCTCTTAAGTTTTTTAGTTAAAAAATGCTTTTTGAATTGCTGTAAATAAATGTTAGATTTTTACTAAGAAGAAAAAATTAATCAAATTTTAAGTTAAGAAATGGCAAATGTAAATGGGATTGCAGGTAACTTAAAGTCATACTATCAAACTACTGAATGCTTTAAAAGCATTTTTTATTACATTTTGTTAGCTGATCAAAGAATGTTCCTTTAGTTTTTGGTTTATGATTGGGCTAAGTTTTTTTCAATAGTAAGATGTGTTTTCTTTACATTTCTGAGTTTTCTGTGTAGTGTGCCATACTAGTTAGAATACTAATTGCATCTATTAAACTTATCCTTACTGTTTATAAATTAGTTCTTATAAGATCTTGTTTATTTCAAGATTTTTTTAAAGTAAATATTTAAATTTATATTCATATATAAAATATTTCAAAATTTAAAATGAATATTAATTAATTTCCTGGTAAAAGGTGATTAAACTGATAATTGATAATGTTACAATAAAATTGTAGGCTGGAAAAAAATGCTGATAAAAAGTTGTTTCCTAAGCAATTCACTATTCTATATGGACTTAAAAAATGTAATATTAAAGCACATTAAAATTTTCATTTAATTATGATTATATATAGGAATTTGTCAGTGGCCAGTTACTAACAAGATTTCATTTTGTAATTTTTAATATCATATTTTCAGATGCAGTTTACAATATCAGTTTTTTATTTATTTCTCTTCACAACATTTTGTCAAAAATGTTTAAAAAAATTCAAATTAACCTTAATTTATTAATACTCATTACTAAGCTTATTACATCAACAAGTCCATGTGCTATGCATGTGAAATTTACACAATGGAAAGATATTGTGATATGTAAACAATTAGCTTTTTAAATTCATCTAAAATAAGTGACTGTAACAACACCTAAAATATATTAAAGCTAAAGAATTTCCATTAGCTTTCTTGTAAACTAAATGCAGTTGAACATTTTTATTTGCTGAAAAGTTCTGATGGTTTATAAGAAGAAGGAAATCTTATAAGCAAAATTTTGACTGAATAAAGAGATTTGTGTACTATACCAGGATTGCAATTTATTATGTTATTATTACAGCTGTCAGTATTTTCTTACTGCATATGGAATTTATGATGACCATCAGGAACACCATGTTGGATCTCAGCAGTCTGTTATCATTAACAGCTGAGGAAACAGCTATATCATGAGCATTGAATCAAGAAGTAGAGCTTTTTGGGAGACACTTCAGCTTCGTTTGGGATAACACCACAAATTGCGATATTTTTAATGAATGATTAGCAAACTTGGACTTACAAATAGTGAGGAGTTGTGCTTTAAGTGACATACTTACAAATTGATGGAAATTTTTTAGTATATTTGTTATCTATAAATATCATATATTCTAATTTGCATTTCTTCCTGGTGTAGATATTTAATAATCAAATGTATATTAGAAATTAAAACTTAAATAGTACCACAAATTTTCACTAAATCACTAACATGAATATTTTTATATAATTCATTTTAATCGACCAAGCAATGACATTGGCCCTTTTATGTAATAGCCTGTATAGTTCTATCAGGAAGTGATCAACAATATGGCAAAAGCACTAAACTTGTAAAATAATTAATATCACTTTTTTAAATAATTTGTTAATTAATCAAGAAAAAGTCATAGATCAAAATATTATTATTAGGGGGAGTCCAAAAATAAGTTTTCCTTGTTGACTGTGGTCAGAATTGTGTATAAAAGTCAAAAATACAATGAAACATTAAAGATAAGATATAACTTCATTCTTCCACATCAGTAGTAAAGATGTTGAGACATTTGTCACACTGCTTAATAGTCTTCTAAAAAGCCCTCCAGGAAAAACTCATGGCTTTGCATACAGATGAAGCATTTACAGCTTGTTTGATTTCAGCAACGATTCCAAAGCACTTTTTTTTTGAGATTCTTCTTCAAAGCAGGAAATAGATCGAAGTCACTTGGTGCAAGATTAAGACTATGACTGATGGTATAGGTGATCTCAACCAAGAATTGATTTTGCCTTTTAGTTGCTGAGTGTGGACTCGCATTGTTATCTGGGCCACTTTTCTGAATTGTCTCTTTCAATTTTGATAGAGATTCATAGTACTGTATTGCATTGATGGTTCCAACCTTCAAAAAATGCAGCTACAAAACTCCTAGGGCATCCCAAGAAACTGAGGAGCATTTTACCCGCAGAGGTTTTGAACTTCTTTTGGACAAGTGATGACTAATATTTCTACTTCATAAATGTGGCTTTCAATTCAGGCAGGAAATGGTAAGCACATGTTTCATGCCCCATCACAATCCAAAATAGAAAATCATTGATTATCTTTATAGTAGTGCTAGAGATGTTCCAACCACCATGTATTGTTCAATGTCATGCTGACACTTTCCAATATCAAAAATTGTTGTGGGTGAGCTTGTGAACTCTCATGTCCAATTCTAAGTTCTTCCTCTACTCCATTGATGGTAATAAGCCTGTTCACTTTAATCATGTCATCCAACTTCTTAACATTGGAATCTGCAGTGGCCATGCTCAGCCATCCAGGTCTCAGTATGTTCTGCACTTGATGTCCATCCATGAATTTGGGACACCATTTTATTTGACATCACACCTAGCCCATAGACTTCCAAAAGGGTGTTATAAATTTCTCCTTTAAAATTCCACATTCCTAATCAGTGGTCAACTTCTCTCACTTCCTCTTTTGACCAGTAGCTTTTAAGCTACTGGTCAAAGGAGGAAGTGAGAGAAGGTGGTGAACCGGACCAGATAGAGAAGGTGGTCTTTTCACTTTGTACAGGGTCTATAACAGCATCATCTACTTGATCATTGTCGATCTCTACCTAATGATGTATCAGTGTCTTGCACATTCACCTGCTTTATTGTATTTTGCCCAGTCGTTCTTGTTTTGAAAAAATTGAAAAATGTACTTTTAAAATTATAGTTTTGAAAGAATAATAATATTTTTTGTTTGTTTGCTTGATCTTTCATCAATAAAATGAAATTAAGTATGGTATTTTTATTTTTCATGTTTATTTTATGTATATATAAGTATATATATTAAAGTAAAAAATATTAAATAAGTTTTTCTAATAGTTTTAATTATCTATAATGTTAAAGCAGTTTAGTAAAAGACATAATTTTAAGATCTAACACTAAATTTTTCTATTTTACAAACTTTCAATTTCACAAACTATTTTACTGACACTATTAGCTCATGAAAATGAGCATCTATTGTATTAAGAGTGTGATATAATTTAAATTAAATTTTCATGTTTATTTCTAATTATCTTTATTTAAATTTTGTTAATGACATGATTTATATTATTGACAAATATTATTAACTCTTGCTTTAATTTATTGTCTGTTCAGGATGTCTGCCAATTTTTTCAATCTAAAGTGGACAAAAAACGTTTGGACACAATTTTTCATGCTACCAGTGGAGCTAAGTTAGCCAATTGTAAGGTGAGTTGTATAAAATTAAGATGGGTTTATTTATATTTCATATTAAATTCAAACTTACATGAAATTCATTATAAATTTTTAAAAGACATTGAACTTGAATGAATATAATGACCTAAACAGTCACTTAATGCTTAAAAATTCAAATAGTTATTAACTTTAAGATAATAAAAATTGTTTTGTAATGGAAATATTACTAATAGCAAATTCCATATAATTGTATAATTTATGTTATAAGGAATTTGTAAATAAATTCTTTATTATGTTTGTTCACTAAACTTATTCCTAAAGCTAAATTAAAAATTGGTGCCTGGAATAGAGTGAAACTTATGCCGGCTTACCAGTCTTTAGCTAACATTAGTTAAAAGCTTTATTTCATTTGGAACTTTGATTATAGCACATGTAATTAATTCGAAGTGTAATTAATGTTATTTTGAAAGTTGTATGACTCTTTGTGTTGAGTAATAATTATAAAAGGTAAGTACAATGATTTTTTTTTCTTATGAAAGCTTTTACATTCTACTTTTATTTGTATTTACTACTTGGAATATTTTATTGAATTATTTTGTGAAACCAATACCCTACTCTTATTAATTGTAATCCAGACTGACAATAAATTTTATTTCAATAGTATCTGTTAAGAAATATTTAAAAAATAATTTTAGATTGAATAGTTAATGTCCTGCCCTTCAGTTTGTTTCAGTTCCCACTTGATGCTTTGGTATTTGAAGTTGTGCAAAATTTTTAAATTGGAAATTCCAATCTAATTAACTCTCGTAAAACAACAATTGAGTGAATAATTTAAAAATTTATAAATTTTAGACTTTGGTTTTGAAAATAATGTTTTAAATAAGGTTTTCTTTTAAATATAATACTTTCCTATTGTTGTATGGATATAAAAAGTAAAAATAATTTATGAAAGTTTTCATGTGTGTTTTGATAATAAATCAAATGTAAGACCATTTTTTATAATGATTTAAATTTTGTTCTGTTGTAAACTTAAATTTTGATTTATAGTTTGTTAGCATTTCATTTCAAAATATTTTAATTTCAAATTGTACTTCAGCTTTTATATTAGTATTTGAAAGGTTTGTTTCCCTGTATTTTTTATCAGTATTCAGCTTAATAAATTCTCAGTGTAGTGTATTATCCAAATATAAATTTTCATTAAATGATTATTTAAATAGAAAATAAAGGAACTAGTAGAATATCCCCCCCCCCCATTGGCAACCATCGTGAATTTTTTTGTCACCTAGTTAAGTGCATGTTTTTCCATTGGGGAATTTTTCCAAAGTTCCAAAAATTTGAAAGAAATTGATAGAAAATTTTAAATCACATTGTAGAATAAAAAATCTAAAAAAGTATTACTGAAAAATGAATAAAAACATTTTTGTTGAGTTTACCTTCTCTTCAAAACAACCGGTAAAAGAGATAAGTAAATAACAATAATGAACTTGATATAAGAAAAATATCATAATATATTAACAAAAATGTATAAGAAAAAGATAATAATAAAAATAGATAGTAATAAGTACACAAAATAGAAATTGGAAAAAAAAGAACAGTTTATGATGTTAAAAATATCAAAGAAAAATATAATAATAAATTAAATAATGTATACATTAATACATATAATAAACAAAATAAAAAAGATATAAATAATAAACAAAAAGAAATTGGAAAAAAGAACAGTTTACGAAGTTTGGACGCTGGCGACAATGAAACACAACAGCAAACAGCAGTCAAATGGCTTCAAATTGAAACTTACAACAAAAACTTTGAATTGAAATGTACAACAAAAAGTTTGAGTTAAAAGTTAAATGAAAACTTCAAATACTATTGTCATTAAAAAGAACCATGTATACGAAGTAAAAGTGAAGTATAACACAAGAAAACCCAAATCTAGCAGCAAAAATATCTGAAAGGTAACAAAAACTCAAATTGGCAACATTATAATCAAAACAAAGGATGCAAGATTTGGTAAGAAATCACTTGGGAAGTGATATCATACTTACACCAAAATAAAAACTTGTTAAACAGTAAAAAATCCATAAAAATATTTTTAAGTATTTAATTAAAATTCTTGCATTATAAAATAACTAAGCTAAATTGCATATAATAAAAAATATTGATATTATATTCTAGATTTAAATACTCTTTAGTGAAGTGACTATATCAAAAACTAAGCCCATAAATTCAAGCTGGAATGACATCTAAATTTTAAAAATTGATTTTAATAAAATACTCAAGTCTTAAAATATAGTTATTCTGTTATGCTCATTATTAGATCCAAATAGTACTTAGTGTTTTCCTATATAAAAACATATTCAGAATGACTTGTATAGTAAAGTTAAGTTGAATATTCTATTATCTGTTTATTAAAATACTTCTGTAACGAAAAATTACTTGTAAAAGTTGCAAGCTGAGCTTAAAGTTTTAACTTTTTCTTTCAAATCTCTTTGGCAGTCAACAATGTCAATATATTTTGCTTATTTTAAAATTGTTTCATATCTTCATGTATCAGTGCAGTAGTTGAAAATAGATTCTTGGAACATTTTTTATAGAAAATTTTGATGTTTTGTATTGATAATATATATATATATATATACGAGGGTTACTCTGAAATTTTTGAGATACATGCAGACGAGAATTAATAAAGTAAAAATAACAGTTTAGTTTTAAAATAAAAAGTATTTTAACACAGAAGATGATTTTTTACTGACTTACTTCAACTTCTTTAACATAGAATAAATTTTAAACAGAAGAGAAAATGGAGTTTACGCGAGAACATTTTCGCGCTATGATTTTCTATGATTTTAAAGTAGGATTAAATCAAGAAGAATATGTTCAATGGTTACAATTAGCATTTGGTGGTGAATCTCCAGCTCGTGCTACTGTATTCTGGTGGTTTAGAGAATTTAGAAGAGGTCGCAATTTTCTTTAGGATGAAGAACACACAGGAAGACTGCCGTCATCAGCCAGATAATCTGTCTGCCATACAAAAAATATTAATGGATAATAATCGCTGTATCTATCAAATGATACAGAAGGAACTTAACATTGGATCCGCAGCCATACACAAAATCATTCATGGAGAATTACATATGAAAAAAGTAGTTTGCCTTTAGGTTCCCCATAATCTAACTGAGCATCAAAAAGAGGAGTGTGTTAGAATCAGTAAAGAAACTCTTAAATTACTAAATGATGTTGGCCACCATATCATTTCTAAAATTGTAACAGGTTATGAAACATACATACAGTTTTTTGACGCTCCAACACATCAAGAAAGCAAAGTATGGGTCTTTGAAGATGATCCCATGCCAACAATGGTGAGAAAATAAAGCACACTGAAAAAAGTGATGTAGGAAATTTTCTTCAGAAATAGGGATTTTTCAAAGTCATCAAGTTGGAAGGACAGTAACAGCAAACTGATATACCACTAAATGTTTTCCAGAAATTCTACAAGAAATGAATGTTAGGGTACTAATGCTTTGCAATGACAATGCATCTTCACATACAGCTGGATTAACAATTTAGTTTCTCAAACAAAAACAAATTAAAGTGATTGAACATCCGCCGTATTCACCTTAGCTAGCTATGTGTGATTTTTGGTTATTCTTTAATCTAAAAAAGAACTTATGTGGACGTCGTTTTCAATCAGAAGAAGAGATTGGTATCTATAAATGCATTTTTTTCACCTATTCCAAAAAATGAATGGCTTGAGGTATTTAATCTGTGGAAAATTCGTCTATAAATGTGCATTAATGCTGGAGGAAACTACTTTGAGCACACCTAAAATTTTGTAAGTATAACTTAAAAAACATAGTTGTATCGCAAAAATTTCAGAGTGACCCTTGTATATGATTGCATTTCATACAAAATAATCTTTTCAACTTTAGTTATGGATGTTTATAATAATTCAGAATCCTTTATTTTCCTTAGGTTCCAGCCCAATTTGCTCTTTTAGGCAAATATTTACCATAGAGCAACGATCAAGACAAAGCATCATAAACAAAACACAAAAGATATTAATACATGTCATAAATTCTTGAATTCACTCTTTGAAAACTATTTTGAGAGATCTAGATAAAACCAAATTATGAAAGTTAAAAAAAATAACATGAAGTGCAAAAAATAAATATTTAAAGTTGGAAAAATTTCTATAGTTTTTAAAAAATTCTTATGAAAATATATGTTGTTGATTTGAGTGATAATGTTTCTAAAATCAAATACAGTTTGAATTGGTTGGATTCATTGTCTGATCCATTGGACCAGATGCAATCACTTGTTTTTGTATATGAGGACTTCATAATAAAATTTTAATTTATACCTAATTTGACAAATTTATCTGTTAGTTTATTTGTTATGCTTTATGTTACAATTTATAGAACTAATCTTTTCTTTTTAGAATTTCTATTTTAAAATTGACTTGTATAATTTAATTTTCTAAACATTTAACAAAATTTTTTCCTATTGACCTTTTATTCTGTTTCTGTTCAATGTTTTTCTATAGCAAAATGCATATTTTTTAATGATGAATTATAATTGGATTTTTTAAATTTTTAGTAATGTTTTAATTATTAAAAACATTGAAAAATTTACTAATTTCTTAAGACTTAATTTTCTTAAGAAATTCTTATATATTTTCAATCTCCAACATGTTTTCGAGATTTATTGAAATTGCTTGCCATGAAATATATATTAAAGGTACTAATTTTCTGCAAATGTAAATTAAAGATACTATTTTTCTGGTTCTTTTTTCATACAAAATATTTTTATTTCAAATTGTAACAATGTCAAAATTACAAGATTTCCAAATGCAAAATGTCCAAAAAGAAGTAACTTACGGAATTTTGCCCAATCAATAAAAGGTGACTGTAAAATCGTAACTTTCAAAATTCTGATCCATAACCAGTTTTGAATGCTGCAATATTGCACTACTTTTTATTTCAGATATCGATTATTATTTATATATTTACTGAATAAAAAGAACTACAGAACTAATACTACAAACTTAACTACACATATTTTACAAAATTTTCATATTACAAAACAAAAATAAGTCTCTGAAAGTCAATACTATTATTCGTAATCATACAATAAAATATAATCACAATTTTTGATTTTCTTTTAATTAATCAAAGCAATAATAACACTATAAAAATATGTATGTAGCAAAACCAAGAAGATATTAACAACTTTGTTATAAATCTAAATCAAAAACATAAATAATATACATGTCTTATGAAAACTAGGGTTTCTAATTATATACATGTCTATAAAACAAAGCACTAATGATCATCTTAAAATAGCACATTATTCTAGTTTAAATTTATAGAGTGATATATTTCAACAAGAAACATTGCAAACATTTCTACACTATACTAAATAAATTAGATATTTTAGCATATAAAATCAGAAATTAAATAGAATAACCCAAAGTAAAATTACTTACCTATTCAATTTCCATCTTGCTCCAAATTTAAAAAACTTTTGAAAACATTAAAAAAAAATATTAAATTTTCAAACCATAAATTACAAATCTAGCAACTTATAAAAATTATAACATCTAATTAATTTTTAAATTTAGTGAAAATAACAAGATTCTGCACCCCCAACTGTTTAAAAATAAACTTAGATAAAATATAGACAGCATAAGTACAAGGTTTACTAAACAAACAAATCATACATTGTGTAATATGTTATAGAATAAACAAACGAATGTATTCTGATATAGTAATCTACAGATTTGGCAGCCATAGTGACTTATAGGATAAAGCCCATATTGAAAACTCTATCGCACTTCCAAATGTGGCCAAATCCACTGCATTATGTGGGCTAGAATTAAGCGAAATAAAAAATAATAATAATAAACAGGTGATTTTAAAATATATTAGTATTCTCTGAAAAATGCATTAATTTATTTTATTAACATCTATTTATTGAAACATAAGAACATTTTTTAAAGATATATTCAAAAATATAACTTAAATGCAATTTTTAGTATTTTTTATGTGTGTTTTTTTGAGAATGTATAAGAGCAGTTATATACCTACAACATTAAGATCTCCTTTCTTGCATTCTTTTAACTATTCAAAACCAAGGAAATTATTTCTCAGTCCAAAAACCAATTGAATAAAATATAATTCTTAATAAAGGAATTGAAATTTTTAAGTTTTTGTTTTTAGTTAATTTAATTTTATGTGGCATTGTAGTTTTGCAATTAAAAAAACATGACTAATCTTTTATTGTGAATCTTATGATGTTTCTCTTAATGTGTAGTATAATTAATATCAAGAAGTTTATATATATATATATATATATATATATATATATAAATAATATTATTGAAATATTTAAAAACAAAATGCAAAGTATATGTTCTTGAATATTAATATAAATATTTTAAAAATCTTAGCTACAATTCAAATTGAAACTATTGTTTTCTTAGTTAAGCACTGCTGGATTGCAGCAAGTTTTGGATGCCGTTATAACTGAAGATGCATCAATGCAAGAAGTTTACCATGCTGCTCTTTCATTAAAGAATCTAAATTTAAAAAGTAATTAAATCATTACTTTTTTAATAAAAATATCTTTTTAATTCATTGTTGGTTTGTTCAGGAAGCTGTTGTAAATGAAACTTATATTGAAGTGGAATCTAAGTATCAATTTATTTTTACAGTTGATTCAGCAAAAGTGGCCAAAGTCTTAACTGCAGCTCTTAAGCGAGATGATAGTGTGATAAAGTAGGCCCTTAAATACTTCTGTTTTTGCTCTCGTTATATATATTAATATGTGCATTTATATATTATGCTCTTTTTCTAGTCTTGCATATGCATTCCATGTTGCATCAGTTCTTCAAAGAGATCATACACAATTCTTTGAACGAATAGAAGATGTTATTGTTCAGGCTGATGAAGTTGATGGTAAATATTTGCAAGTAAGTATTCATTTTTGAACAAGTATTTGACTTTATATTTGTAATAAAAAGATTATCAAGGTTGCATAAAATTATGTTGCATAAATTTTCTTTTCCTCTAGTTTTGCAAATGAAATTATTTTATGCTTACATACTGAGAATACTGAGTTTACTATGACATAAACATTTAAAAACGCTTTACAGTAATCTAATCTAAAAATTTAATTTAATATTGGAAATCATACTTAAGATTTTAGATGTTATGATAAATTGGCTGTTTTCTTTTCATGCAATTTGTGATTGACTTTTTTAGAGAATAGCTAGTTGTAATGGATAAACTTATATTTTTAAAAATAAGCTTTTATTTCATAAGATTTCTAATTTTTCTTTTCAGATTAATAATTTTATTGTTAATGTAATAGTTATATCTTTGCTACTGACTCACATTTAATTTACTTATTCTAATATTATGAAATATAAAATTTTTTATTGAACTTGAAATGAAAATTTTTCACTTTGAAATGAAAAGCTCCATACTTTTGCAATTTTATGAATTCTCTGCTCTGTCCATACAATTCTGCCAAAATTAAAAATTTTTCTCAAAGAACTGTTGGGATCTATTTTGCAATAAATTGTTTATTTTGTATGGTTAAAAGCAATGATATTATTATGAATTTTTGCAAAACATTAGAAAAATCTGATATTATCATGTAATTAATTAGAAGATAATTTTTGTAGGTCTATAAAAAAGTTTAAAACTCCATGAAATGGAATATTAAAAAAAATTAATATTTAATAAATGAAAATATTGTTCTCCTATAAGTAAATATGGCAAAACAAATTAAACTTGAAAGATATTGCCTTTATTAGTTTTTATATTAACAAGAAACCACGTATAAATGTGATTTGTAAATTGCTGCCTTTTAAAATCATTCTCTTAAACCAATTTCTTTGCTTCTGATATATATTTTACTTTTTGTTACTTATACTTAAGTCATTTAAAATTTCTAATTCCAGTTTGAAGGCGGATTAGGAATTACTGCTACAACAATTAGTGGTGTATATAAACTTGCGACAATTGTGAAAACTGCACCAGCATTGACCCCTGTAAGAGTTTCACACTTGACATTTCTGCGTTTTCATTCCATTAATTTTGTATATGATGTTGTAAACTATGATATTTTTTCTAGGAACAAGCCATCAAATTTACCAATTATTTTCTGAGCAGAAAATTTGTGCAAACAATTAAAGGATCTGCTCAGTTACTTGAAATTTTGAAAATTTTCACAACAAATAAGGTAATTTATATTTTTATAAATATATTGTAGGCTTCTAAATTTTTTCAAAAACTCAGTTTTAATATGCTCATAAATATTTTGTGAAACTAAGTCTTTCATTATTTCTAGTATAATTTACGTTCTGAAAACAAAGAAACTAACCATCATTACAATTCTCATTGTGAACATTTAGAACCAATTCTAAAATCTTTAGTGTTATGATTTCTTTTATTTTTTATTTATTTTAATAGAATATTTTGTTAGATTTTATCAAATTCTTTTTAATGACATAATAAATAGTCACTGTATAATAACTTGATGAAGAGCTTCAAGTCTTTTAGAAGACATTCAGGACTATATACTCTTCTTGAAAGGACATAAAGAAGGTTATTTATAATGAAAATCTGCAGTGAACATTAGTTGATCTTTGATTGACTAAACAAATGTGTGTGCGTGCGTGTACGTGTACGCACTCACACACGCACACCTGGCTGGAATCTGGCTATCAAGATGTTAATTTTTATTTACAAAAAAATGACTTAAATTTTGATTTTTTATTTCAACATTAAAGATTGTGAAGAGATATGGAATATGGGTTTTAAATTTTTTTTTCTACAATTAGAGTGACAGACAATAACTGAATAAATTGTAAACTAACTATACAGTTTTAAATTTAGTTTAATTGTATTTGTATTCCAAATTTACAGTCTCAATCATAACTTTCAATACTCAATTTATATTTTTGATAATAAAGTGAATTGTTCTGTGTTATTTTTTTGGATATGGTTTTTATTTATATTTGTTCATAAACCAATACAATTAGAGACATAGTTATTTGGTAATAAAACAAGCAGATTTAAATATGGATATTTTTTTAAGCTTTTAAATGAAACTTATTTGCTTAATAATTATCTCGCTGCCCAGTATGTTAATTTTGAACATTTAAACTTTGAAATTTTATCTTTTTTATTTCAGTTTCATGTCCCTGTTGCTCTTACTCTTGCGAGTAATAGTGCTTTATCTGATGAAAACCCTAATATTCAAGTGCGCATAACAAATGTTCTAGGAGTTTCTCTTGGCCCTCTTACTGTTACAGTGGATAATGCTAAAAGAATAGGAGATGATGTTGTAGTAATGAGTAAGAAAGTATTTCAACCAGTCAAGGGCAGCAAGTAAGAGCTTATCTTAAAATATTCTTAGTTGATTGTTTATGTTTATTTAATTGAATTCTATTGCTAATTCTTTGTTAATATATACATATATATAAATAAATATGAGACTAAAATGTTTCTTTTATTGTCGTATATTTATTAATTTCAGATGTACCGACACTCAATTGTATTATTTAAAATATTATTTTTTTACATTATTATATTTGTAATTTTTATATTAATTTAATATACCTTGGTTCAAAAATATAAAATGATAATATTCACTAAGCATAAAAGCTGTTCTATACTTTATGTTCCTTAGATTAAAATGTCTGTTATATGGTTTTTCCTATAACTTTTATGCAAGATTTGATGTTATAAATTAATATTTGATTTGATCTTTAGATTAATTGAATTCTATATTTAATTCTTCCCAATTATTTATTTTATTTATATAGCACTAGAAGTTTTGTGTTATGGTTATGTATTTAATATTTTGAGATGATCTACAATCAGTATTATTTAAAATAGGAAACTTTTTCTTATAATTATACAAGTCATTTTTTAATATTATAATTAATCTTGATTCACAAAGTTGTAATTGATGGCTGTGTCATAAGGACTTTAAGTGTATAAATAAAGCATACATTATGTGCAATTTTCTATTTTTTCCTGTGTTAACTTTTGTGTATGATTTGCTGCCTAATTTGGATTCTATGTCTCTATATTTTTAAGGTTAGTTAAATTGAAAATTTTGTTACAGAGAGAGCTATGTAAAAGAGCAACAATTTAGACAAAAGTGAAAAGTCCCATGATAAATTATGTGAAAAAGCTAATTTGTTGATTTCATTCAAATATTTGCTCTTGACTTTAGCATCTGCTGAATTTAAAATCATAGCACTTAAGTTTTTAACAACCCTATATTTCTAAATATATTGTACGAGGAGCTTCGGGGTTCACGTCAATTTAGAGTTGAATAAAACAGCCTCTTAATGAACACAAGACTTTTATTCATAAAAAAATTCCACTAGATATACTGGCTGTAACAATCACAATTATACAGTTGCAATTTGTCAGATACAATAAGTAACAGCTTCCAATCACAGGTCTCAAGCAGCTTCTCTTGACTAGCAGTTACGACTAATCGTCTCCAATCACTGACTGCCTTCACAAAACTGCCTCTTTCTATGTCGGGCTGCGGTATTTATACCTGACTTTTGGAAATTTACCAGTTTCGCCAAGGTTCTGGAAGCTTCTAGGCTGTTTCACTAAATATTGGTCCTAGAGCTTAGGTGATGGATGTTTTTCCAGAAATATCTATTTCTCGCCAAATTGATTTTTTCTACAAAATTCATAACCTGTGTATAGGTTAACATTAAAAATGATAAATATCATGTATAAATTGTGTCAGAAAACATGAAGTAAATGAAATGGAATATTTTCTAAATAAAATACCAGCATTGATAATTTGAATTGATGTTTTATTTAGAGTTAATTGTTAAAAGGACTCATAAATTCCATTCCTGAACTATTTTGTTTGCTTGTGGGGAAAATGAGTGGAAAAAACTAGTTTTTTTTTTTATTTTTTTTTTTAAATAATAAATAAAAATTATTTCATTTTTATAAAATTACTTTTTCTAAGAAATAGAAATCGAAAGTTAACAAATGTGTTATACTTAATGATATGAAGCAAAAAAAAAAAAAAAAAAAAATTTACTTTTTTCTAAAATTATGGGACCCACATTTAATTTTAGAAGAAATTCCTAAAATTCTGTATTTGCACACTGAAATGTATGGTAAATGTTTTTATAGAGTTTATTATTTTACTTCTTAATTTATATTTGTTATCAATGTTACAGAAGTATTAAAAGCACAAGTACTTATTTGCTTCTATATTCTACCTTATTCCAGTTGTAGTCTTATCACATTTTCATTGAACTAGCAATTCTAAAGGTATATTTTCCATTATAAGGATTAATCGTTCTTTATTATTTTAATAAATCATTTTCTTTTTAATCTATATTTTGATTAAAACTCTCTAAGCAAAACATTTTCTTTAAATTTATAACTTTTCATGCTGAACTAGTAACTGAATAATTAGCTCTTTATTCTATTCAGTAGTTCTTTTGGATTTCATTCTCACTTGCGGAATGCTTAAAATGATTTGAAATCGATTTTATGTTAAACAAATTAACCCATATAAGTAAAAAGTGAAAGAATGACAAACAAATCAAAGGAAGCTTGACTTTCATATTATGTTGTTTGTAATTTTTCATATATTCACTTTAAATATTAAATTTTTGCATTATTATTGTAATTGTTGAAATTGTATAAAATAAAATAAAACCAGTCATCTTCTGTATGTTATAAATACAAGTAAATGTTAAGATACAATGTTTTTAAATATTTTCTTAGTTGTTTAGATATTAAAAGTTATTAAAATTTGTTGATATTATTTCATATATGTTTATATCGTATACATTCGAAAACTTTTGAAATATATATTAATATTAAGGTTATTTGTTTTTACAGTTTATGTTTCTTTCTAAGCTCAGTATCTGAATTATTATAAAATAAATCTTTAAATGTAATTATTATTCATGTGATTATATACACATTTTTTTGGAAATGTAAATCTAATTCATTATTGATTTTATTTTTATCCTATTCTATATCTTATGAATGACTGTCTAAATTTTATTACAAACCTTTATGTTTTTAGCTCTGGAAATATTTTATCTCCATAATAAGTCTTTACTCTAGAATAATATGTAAATGATCTTTACTCTGGAATAATTTAAATGGTTTTTACTCTGGAATAATATAAATGGTCTCAGCTCTGGAAATATAACTGGTCTTTTAATGTCATTTGTCCATTGCATCTTTTGTCTTTACAACTTTTACTAATCCTTCAAATCATTTTGTATTTTTATTGCCATCCATTGTATGTATAAATTCAAGTTATTAGGATATATACAAAGAATTATAATATTAATTCTCTTTTGATTTTTATATAGTTATACCTTTTTTAAACTGTTTTTATATTTCATGGGTGCCTTGCTTCCATAATTAATCAAAAAGTGGTTTAAAATCTTACCTTATCCAAGAAATAAAAATAGAGGATATTAACATTTTTTCATATACTTGAATTTTGATCCAAAAATATCTGGCTACTGGATAATTATTGGTCTGATTAGTTTTGTTCATTGTGATTTTGATTTGTAATAGTATGTATAATTTTAACTCAGTCTAATTGGGATAAATTTAGTAATTTTTCCTTATATATATATATATATATATATATATATATATATATATATATATATATATATATATATATATATATATATAAAATCACCCATTAAAGTAAATTGATTTACATTTCCTGTTAAAATTTGTAACTTTCCATTTTCAGCATATTGTACACATTGAATTTCTTGGAAAAGAAGCCTCTTCGAGGATTTTATACTGTTACTATTAGTGCTGTTCCTAGCAAAGCTGATCCTAAATTGATTGGAAATACTGGAGCTCAAGTAATAATTCCAAATCTATTAAAATAAAAAAGTAGTTAATTTTTCAATAACTTATATATATTGTGTGATTTATGTATTCATAAAAAATTTAAATAATTTTTATTTTGTAAAGATAAGTGTAAAAGTTATGACAGAAGTAAGTGTTGAA
This sequence comes from Latrodectus elegans, assembly GCA_030067965.1. Taxonomy (NCBI): domain Eukaryota; kingdom Metazoa; phylum Arthropoda; class Arachnida; order Araneae; family Theridiidae; genus Latrodectus; species Latrodectus elegans. The sequence continues at coordinate 119,020,923 of CM057819.1, forward strand.
GGTGCTGAAATTGGAACTGCTTATCGTGATCAAGTTTCAGCTACAAAGACTACTAGGTAAAAAATATAAAATATTTTTATTTAATTCACAAATTACATATTTACCAAGTTCTAAAACAAAATATGCCAATTAGTGTTTTAAATTCAAGCACTGTTGTGTTTGTTATATGCAAAATATTTTTTTTAAACTAAATGAAAAAATTTTAATTTTGTTTCCTCTCTAAATTTCATTATTTTTAAAATTTAAAAATGAAATTTACAATTTACTTACATTAAATTATATGTATTGTAACTTGTGTTCCTTGTCTTCTTTTTATGCTATATTAATTATCTTTATACATCTTAATTATCATCTTAATTATTTTTAAAATATCCCAATTAAGAAGTATAGATTTATAGAAGATTTAATAACATGATGATTTAAATGTTTGTTTGATAAGTAACTTTATCATACTGCAGGGCTTGGAGTTGTTCTGATATTCCTGAATTTCCTGATTTTTTTAAAAAACGTCCTGAAATGTCCTTATTTTTCAAAATAAATCCTGGAATTCCTTATTTTTTATTACATTCTTTTGAAAGTTTAATTTTAATTAATAATTTTATATTTTTCAATAGTAAACTTTTCTTCCAGTGGAATATTTTTTCTTTCAACTGCTTCCTATGCAAGAAGAAAGGGAAATTTCCCCCCTTTTTTGTTCTCCTTCAAACCGGAAATAGGGTTGCCATACATTCGTCTTCGCCTCGTTTGCATCCATTGCTCACGAATATCTGACGTCAAAAAAAAATTAGGTTTGGGTTTACCATTAAATTCTATTTTCTGACTTTACAAAGATTCTGGTTTTAGTAGTGCACAACTATTTACAATGATGGCGAAATTGCGAGAATTATTCGCCTACGTTTATGCGCATGCGTGAAATGCTTATCGCGCCATTTGGAAAGATTTTGATCGGTGTTTTGAAGAATGTTTATTAGCAAGCTCAGAATTTAATTTTTTGAAAACAATTAATTTTCTTTTAAAAATGCCAAGGAAAACGAAATTTTGCGACAAATGGTTGGAACTGCAAGATGGGAATAAATACCTAAATAAGACCTGGTGACGAAGTGTTGATGATGTTCATTCTGTGGAGTGCTTCGTATGTAAAAGCAAATTCAGTGTTTCAAATATGGGTTTTAGACAAGTGCTTGCTCATGCAGATGGATTAAGGCACAAAAAAGCTGTGAACTGTTATAAGAATCAAACACTATTTACTATCAAGTCATCAACTTCATCTGATTCCTCGACATCGACTGTAGTAGTGAATAACAAATCATGGCTTCCCAAAACGATATCAGAGAGAAAAACATTAAAGCTGAAACCATTTTAGTTTTGGTAGCAATAAAAAATAATTATTCTTTTTCATCTTTGAATGATTTAGCTAACATTTACGGAGAAATTTTTGATTCCTCCATAGCAAAAAATCTCTAATTATCTGACAAAAAAGTCAGATATATGATTAATTTTGGATTAGGTCCTATTTCAAAACACTTTTGTTTCGGGATATCGGCACTTCATATTTTGTTTTACTTTTCGATGAAACTACTACAAAACAAATAAAGAAACAGTTGGATATGTAAATCTCATACTGGTCTGATAAACAAGGTAAAAATGTCATTTGTTACCTCGAATCACATTTTTTAGGGCATGCTGAAGCCAATAAAATTGTAAAAATTTTATTAAGTTTTATTGAAAATAATGGTTTAAATGTAGAAAAATTAATGCAGTTGTTAATGGATGGACCAAGAGTTAATTTAGCTGTTTTAAAGCAAATAAATAGTGAACTGAGTAAAGTTTACCAGTACTAATTGATTTGGGTACATGTTGCTTACACATAATCCATGGAGCACTATGTAAGGGTATTGATAAAATTGATTGTAATATTGATGGATTTGCTATAGATATTCATCAATTTTTCAAACTATCTCCTTCAAGAAGGGAAGATTATCATTTCTTACAGTTAGAAATACTGGAAGAAACTTTAGCTAGACATAGTTTCCTTCGTCATGTTGAGAGCCTTTGGTTAAATTTGGGTTCAGTTTGTGAGAGAATTGTTGAGCAATATGATGGTCTAAAGGAATATTTTATTGTTAAAGTACCTAAAGAGTCGAAATCTCCTCTTTCTGATAGACATCTTCGGATTATAAAATATTTGAAAGACCCTAAAACTCTGGCATACCTGCATTTTGTTAAACTTTTTTTGTAAAACTTTTGAACCATATTTACTTCTAATGCAAAAAGCCGAACCTTTAGTACATGTGATATACAGTAAGTTAAATGGACTTGTTCGCAGTATTATGTTTAAATTTTTAAACCCAAAAGAAATCTGTGAAAAAAATGAAGTAAAGTTGCTAAAAATTAATGTTGATTCAGGAAAAAATTGGTTAAATTTAAACAAGATTATAATAGGTCATGGTGCAACAGCAATACTGGAAGAGCTTACTGATAAAACAACATTTCTACAAAGTGTCAAGCTACTACATAGCAACTTCAAAGCATTTGCTTCAAAAACTTCCTATAGCAAATCCTTTACTCAAAGATCTCCAGTGTTTGTCTCCTTATAACAGAAAAAAGGAAGAGTCTAGGAGTTCATTTAGCAGATTAATTCAACATATTCCTCATGTGAATAAAACTTCTTCAGATATTGATAAGATGAATGAAGAGCGGATTCTTACATGTGTGAAGATGTGACTTTGATTGTGAATGATTATGATAATAATCAAAATATCTGTAAATATTGCAATGCAGTTTTCAATATAAAAGATGCTGGGGGTTATATAAAATATCCTACTCTTTCTAGAGTGGTTAAAGCATGTCTGTCATTATTGAATGTAAATTCCCAACCAGAAAGAGGTTTTTCAACTAACAATTCTGTTGTGGCAAAGGAGAGAGCTTCTTTATCGGAATTAACAGTTCAAAGTTTACGGATTTGTCATGATGTTATTCGAATGCATGGCAATTCTGTTTCCTCCATTCCATATACCAAAGAAATGATGCATTATATTCAGAAATCTCATGCAGAATATGCATCATATATGAAAAAATCAAAAGATGTAACACAATTAGAAAAGAAAAGAAAGGATGAGGGAGATGTAGAAGCTACTTGTGAAAAAAAGTTTAAACAATCGCACCTATTAGAAAAAATTAATAAACTTGAGAAAGAAAAGAAAAATTTGCTTGATAATCAGTGTGTAGCTCAAAAACTTTTGGATGATGCAACTAAAAAAATATCATGTGCTATCAGTGATGATAATATGAGTGATGTGAAAGTTGGACAAATGATGCTGTCTGCTGCTAATGCAGAGATTGCATCTGTGAATGATAAGTTAAAAAAGTGCAGTATTAAGTTATCGGAATTAAATGCTAATGCATCCAGTTCAAAATGAACATTAATTTAATAATACATAAATTAATTGTTAATTTAAAGCATTTATCATATAACTTATTAATTTTCAAAAAATGTTCAGTATAGAAAGTTTAAATTTCTGTATCATTTTTCATATTGTTGTATTAAAAATTAGAAAACTCGGAATTTATTAAATAGTTTATTCCTTTCTAAAATGTGTCTTATGCATAAAACAGAAATTAATATGTAAAAGTAACATTGGTTTTGTTTGATTATTAGAATATGTCCTGAAAAATGTCCTGATATTTCTTGAAAATAGTGTCCTGAAAAAAAAAATTTCTGTACTCCTACCCCTGCATACTGTCATGCATTAGTAATATTTTTGAATAATGGAAAATAAGGAAGTAGGCAATAATGTTAACTCTTATAAACTGTCGGCTACTCTTAAATTTGATCCTCACCTATTTATAATGAAAATTTTTTAACTTTCCTTCATTTTAATTAAATAATTTTGTTTCATCAAGGCACATAATTCATTCAAACATTATTCTTAAAAGAGCAAGTAGCAATGGAGAACGTCTCACATGAATTCTGGCTAAACTATATGTAGATAACAAAAACACTTAGAATGTTAAATATTAATTCAAAAATGTTGTAAAGATATTATTCCTTTTGTGCTGCATCCTGTCGAACATGAGTTATAAATTCTCATGTTGAAATGTATTACATAATAAGAATGGAATGCCTTTTCTATTAATACTCCCAACATTTAAATTGATAATATAGTTAAGTGATTATAATGATTCGAATGTAAACACAGTGTTCAAGATTTTACTAAATATAAAAATGATAAGTCATCTATTTTTTGCTAAATCTATTTTCCAGTGAAAAAGCAGATACTACTGAAAATAGATCTGCACTTTAAATTGAAATTAAATATGCTATAATTAATAGATAATATGCTATTATAAATTGAAATAATATCTCAATGAAAACAAATAATTTAATAACTGCTTTTCTCTGTATTTAATTTTATATTATTTGTTAACATTTAAAGTATATATAAATTTAATGATTTTTCTATTTATATATTTAAAATAATCCTTAATAACTTACTGTTTGTTTTATTTTGATTTTACTTGTTTAACATAATATAAGAATTAAAGTTCATATTAATACTACTTTGCATATTACAGTAACTTTAAGAAAATTGATGTTTTGCTGTCATTAGTTCAACTGTCATGTTCCTCAAAATTTGCTCTGCTATGAATTACAATTTTTCTTCTGAAATTTAAAAAAAAAAATTTAATTCTTCCAAATGTATTTAATAGAATTTGTCTTTCAGGGAAACAATTGTGTGCTTGATAGTATTTTGGTCAAAATGCGTTAATGATGTATTGTAATTTAATTATTTGTAAGTTACAATAAAAGAAAAAATGTAATAGGATTTCAAAATTTTTAAAGCAAATTGAACTCTTATTTTTAATATTGATTCATGAAACATAGAAAAAATTATATTTTACAAATATTTTGTTGGGTGTGATTTATTGGAATGAGATATAACTATTTTGTTTTATTTGAAGTATTATAATTATCAGCTTGCTATTCTTACAAATAAAACTGTCAAAAATCACTCTTACAATTTTTGAATTTCGGTTTCTTGTAGTATTGCATTTCCTCAAGATACAGTTCGATTAGATGTTGACAGCCACCAAAAAATATTTATGAAATTTTCTTTGAAAGATAAAAATGCAAACACTCCTTTTGTTGCTCATCAAGCTTTTGTTCAGTTTGCGAATCAAGAAACTGGACAAGAAGTTGTATTTGTTGCTGAACCAGATTCTTCAAGTGTTTATAGATTTGATCTAGTAAGTATAAGTTGATCACAGAAATGTTTATCTTCTCCAGTTTTTAAGACTCTAAAATGTAGCTAAAATGTTATTACTTAATTTGATACAATGGTAAAAAAGCACATTTTCTAATATTTTAAATGTTTATTGCTGTTCTAAAGATATTCAGCCTAAATTTAGATTCCTATTTCATTTCTATAAAATTGAGAATTTTTTAGCCCACATATATTATTTTGTATTTATTATATTTTTATGATAATATGTAGGCAAACTTCAATATATCTAACTTCAAAAATTGAAAGAATCAAATAATTTTCTAAAATGATTTTAATTATTTGTTAATAGACAAATGAAGGTATTTCAAAGTGTCAAATTTCAATGTAATAAAGATGCTAAATTGGTTTTATTTTTGTAGGATGTATCTGCTAAAGGAAAAGATTTCATGTATTCATCAGGAATGTATGATATAAATTTGATTGTTGGTGATGCTGTATTGAAGAATCCATTTGTGTGGAAATTGGTATACTTTACGTTTTTTTTCATTTTTTATTTATTTACATTGCAAATATATGCAACTCTTTATGTATTATAGAATAATACGTAATGTGTATTATTCACATAATACTTTTTCCAAGTAAAGTAAGAAAAAACCTTGCATAATCTGCATAAATTTTTTGCCTAATAGTCGAAAATATATGCTACTGATAATGTGGGTGTTACGTAAAATAAAAAAAAAAAAAAAAAAAATAAGTGTGATTAAAAATGTAATAAATTGTACACGAAAAAAAACCATTTATTATGAAAAACTGCTTGAATCCACTTCAACGCTAATTAAATCGATTTTTAATTTTTTTAATAACTTTTCAAGCAAAGCTAGAAATATACTTTTTAAAAATAAATTTTGTTTTGTTAATTATTAAATAAAAAGCAATTTTTCAAATGGCGCATTGGATACATTTTTCTTTTGTATTGCGCATGTTTTTATTATTATTTATTTTTAATTATCTTACTTTAGCATGCTGGTCCCCATTATTTTTTATTTGCCTTCTACACAATTTTTAGTTTAAAATCTGCTGAATAATTTAAAATTTTTTGCTTCTATATGATAGTATACAAATTTGAATATTTTCAGAATGAAACTGGTGGTTATTTCGCCAAAACAAAACTGCTTTTTACGTTTCAACATAAGCAGGGAAGCAAAAAGTGTGCTGCAGTATGAAGTCTTATATATTGTGGAATCTAAGATTTTTATATCTGAGATTTGATAGCTTAAAATGAGGGATGAAAATTGACTGGAAACTTTTACTATACTAGAGATTTATTACAATTCAAAAAATACTTATATGTAACGGCATCTCCATAATCATACAGATGATGATGAGTGTTTACAATAATGAAAATTTAATACTAAGCAAACCATGTGCCTAGCAAAGCTATTTGGCTAAAGTCATCTTGCCAGAAAAAACTCAACTTTGATGCTTAGCAAAAGCCTATCTCCAGTCACAAGCTTAAATATACAATTTAAGCTTTGATCACTTTTAATAAATAATTTATTAGCTGATCCCAGCACTTGGAAGATAAATATTTTTGGAAGAAGCTATTTAAGGGCTTAAAATATTTAATTTTATGAAACACCAACAAAATGCAATTTTTGCCAAAAGCAGGAAAAGAAAATCCAAATTTTCTCCTCTGTGACTGGAAACAGGGTTAAACATAAATTCAAGTTTTATTTTTTATGTAGCAATCTGTAAATAATTTCAGTGTATCCTCTGAAAATATTTCTGCTTTTGGAGATTGCTGAACAAATGGAGGTTGATCATATAAGAATGGTTTTTTATGAATTAAATATGAAAAGAATTATAATGCTTAAGAAATACTCAATATGGCCAACAGAAACAATTCAGGTCAAGACATAATGTGAATAGATAACTGTTTTTTCAAATATATTATCGTAATGAGAAACTGAATTCATTTTCAAACGCAGTTCGACAATGCTGATTATAAATGAAATAAATTAGTTTTTATGGAACATCAACATAATTTTTTTTAAACTTTATTGTTACTGATGGAGAATATTTTTTATCAGATTTTTCGCAGCAGCTTATGATATGCATAACAAAATTTGCAATTTATTTAACAAAAAATCTGCGGATTATACACAAGAAAATATAGCACATAAATTTTTCTTTATCTGGCCTTTTTGCTTTATTAAAGAATTAAAATTAATTTATAAACTAATCATTTAATTAGAATATAAATTACAAGTTTTTTTTTTTTTTTTTTTTTTTTTTAAAACAATGCAATGATGACAAATATTTCTTTCTAAAATTTTAAAATGATTATGTGTAATTTACAATTTTTAAATAATGCAATATTTAATTTAGAATATTTAGTTGTTTGTGTGTACATGTAATTTAAAGAATTTAATTAACAATTTTATGATTTATATGGATGAGAAGTGTTTAAAATTTTTGGTTATTGATTGATGTAAATCAATTGATAAAAAAAAATAAAGGGAATCTTCCTTTTGCTTGAATTTAATATTCTGTATTTTTAAATTTAAAGTTTTATTAAATTTGATGCAATGAAATTCAATTAATTTTATTTGCTATAGTTATCTCCTTAGTCTTGCTTTTCCCTCATGGGGTTTACCTTCTTTAGGTAAACACGGGTGTCACAATCCCAAGCTTTTGCCGTTCTGTTGCTATTAACTATTCAAGACTAAATCACCCATGTGTTTGCTATGCATGGAGACCCGTGTAAAAGTAATGTGTTGGTCTTTGGACCCCCTCATTTCCTTGACTTACCTATTCATTCTCCATCACTCCTGTCCTTGCTGAATTTTGCTGTTGGAAATGACCTTTACAATAGTGATTATTTCCTTCTAATCATGTCTCTGCATGGAAATATAGTGTGTGTCACAACCCACCTAATTACATGTACAGTCAAGCCGATTGGATTTTTTGCACGCAATCGGCTGTGATTAGTGAAAATAGAGTTAAGACATGTGATAGATGATGCTGTCAAATATGTCACCCACACAATAATCTGAGCTGCAGATGTTACTATCCCTAAAAATTCCATCATTCTACATAAACGCCGAAAACTTTGGTGGAATGAAGAGTGCCAAGAAGAAGAAGCAAAGTAAGCAATGAAATAGATTTTGAAGATACCCTGGAACGGAGAATCTTGTTACTTTTAAAAGAGGCAAAGCTCAAGCTCGAATAGTTAAACGTCAGAGTCAAAAAGAATCTTGGATTCGCTATGTGTCTTCAATCAATTCATCGACATCAAGCAAACAATTGGTGGAAAGTTAAATCAGCCAATGGTATTTATCAGGATTATTCCATTCCTGTATTAAAAACTGGAGTTGCAATCCACTCCTCAGCAGTAGATATTGCTAATGTCATTGGTGAAACTTTTACTATTGTTTCCAGCTGTGATTCATATAATCCTACTTTCCAAAAGTTTAAAAGAATTGCTGAGTGGACACTTCAAAGTTTTCATGATCATCAAAATCTATTCTACAATTGTGCTTTTAGATTGTCAGAATTGAAGACTGTCTTATCTCAGGCAAATGACGCAAACACAGGACCTGATGGAATCTCGTATCAAATACTCTGTCCTGTAAATCATGATTCTTTATTAAACATACTTTCATTATTTAATAAAATCTGGATTGAGCATTCTTATCCTACATTATGGTGGCAAGCGATAGTGATTCTGATTTTGAAGCCTGGCAAAGATTAATCTGACCTTTTGAGTTACCGTCCAATAGCTCTCACGAGTTGCTTATGCAAAACTTTTGAGCATATGGTCAATGCTGGACTCATTTACGTCTTAGAGAAGAATAATTGCATTCCTCTTCATCAAAGCGGATTTCGAAGAGGACTATCCACCATAGATAACATAGTAGATCAAGAAACATGAATATAATTGAGAGACAAATTATTTACAATTGCAAACAGCTGTAAATAATGTAACTACTTGGTGTGAATGGAATGGCCTTAGTATATCTCCTAGTAAAAGTTGGTGTGTCCAATTGTGTAGGAAACCTAGTTTCCATTAAGATCCTGTACTTCACATAAGAAGTAGACCTATTCCTGTGGTCAATGAGATAAAATTCCTTGGTGTGATTTTCGATATAAATTAACTTTCCTTCCGCATGTTTTACATCTGCGGAAGAAATGTGAGTGACTGCTTGACATCCTCAGGGTGCTTTCAAATACATCTTGGGGTGCAGATCACACATCACTCCCTAAGAATTTACCAGTCTTTAATTTTATCTTGCATTGACTACGGCTGTGTTGCTTATGGATCAACTAGACTTTCCATCTTATGCGGATTGGATGCTGTTCGCCACACTGCTTTAAGGATGTCCTGTGGAACTTTCTGCACATCACACACCCGTCCAGAGTCTATATGTAATCTGCCAACAGTTGCCATTAGACCTGTGGCAGATGCAGCTGTCTCTTAATTATTATTCCAAAATTATGTCATCACCTCATCATCCCTTACATTCCATGATTCCTAATGCTGCTCTTAAGAGATTATATAATGCTAGACCATCAAGCATTCAACCTTTTGTCTCCCGCATTAAATCTTATGTTTTACTGTCTGACCTAATTGATGTTTGAATTGAGTCTTCAGACGTGTTCGCACATCCCCCTTGGTATGATCCACATATCGTTGTTATGAATCAATCCCTTTGAAAATTACAAAAGAGCAGGTCAACCCCGACTATTTTTCAGCAACTTTATGCATTTCATCGCTGTCAGTATAAACAGTACACACATATATTCACAGATGGATTCAAAACTGCAGGACACATTGGCTGGTATTTATTCCGATAAAACCTTGTTGAGTTTCAGTCTCGACAAATCTGGCTCCATCTTTACTGCTGAGGCTATGGCTATATACTGTGCACTTCAGCAGTTGAGTTCTAGAAATGAATGCAACATCTGTGCATTATACTGACAGTAATAATGTACTAGAAGCAGTGAAAAATAAAAACCTCAATTGTCAACATCTTGTTGTATCCAAGATTTTCAAATTGATTAACTCTCTAACTAGCTAGGGATTTGAGATATGGCTCTGCTGGATACCAGGCCACATGGGAATAGATGGCAATGAGAAGGCTGATGCAGCTGCTAGGACTGCACCAACTCCTACTCTACCTTCAGTTCCATCAATGGATGTCAGAAAGGGAATTAAACATTTCAAAAAGTCTACTTGGCAGGAATCCTGGAATTTGCAAGTCTGCAACAAACTTTATTCCATCTTTCCATTAATCATCCCATTACCAATTTTAATGCTGCGAAGTGCAGTTGTTAAACTGACTTGTCTTCGTATTGATCACACACGTTTCACTCATGGGCAGGCTTTTATTCTTAAGTGACTTAAATCCTTACTGTGAGACATGTGATGACAGTGTGACATATTTTAACTGTGTGTCCAGATTTTAACCATTATCACTTCACCTTTTTAATAGTAATATTTTAACCTTACAAGATTTTCTAGGTGAACAACTACATCGCAATCTCTTTGCGTTTTTAAAAGCAATTGGTTTTATGAATTTTATCTAATTTAGAAGTTTTTAAATCAAAATTAATTTAATTTCAAATATTTTACATTTTAGAAGATACGAATATTTATATTTTTTGATATTTTAATATAATTTTAACATTTTAATTGTTTGAGCAGATAAAGACTACTTTGTGTCTGGCGCAGCTTGTCCTTACTTGGACCTTGCGCCATTAAAACCAACCAAACAACCTGAGACTTGTTTAAAATAAAATAAAAATGTAAAGCTAGAGAAAAATGATACAATAAAATTTACAGGAACAACTTGTGTAGAGTTTGTATTTTCTATTTATGTTTTTTTGCATGCAAGACCTAAGTTTCTGGGAAATCAAGATGTCAGGAAAAAATGTTTCTCTACAAATGCTTTAAAAAGAAAGTTATTTTCTTAGTTTAATATTTAATAACTCATATTTGTGCCAAACCTGAAACTGAACTTTTCAAACTTCAGTTGTCTTATGCCAATCTTATTTAATAACTCAACTATATTTATGTGTGCATTTTTTAATTACTTGGTTAACATATTAAATATTTGATGAAACAAAGGTAATGAACTCTCGATGTCTAAAATAAAAAGGATTCAATGAATGTACTAAATACTATCCAATTTATTTACAGAAAATTACCATATTATATTTTCATATTTTCTTCAGACTGGAAACCAAATATTTTAGTATCTAAGATTATTCTATCATCTCATCATCATTCTGTACACCATATACAATTATACTTATATTTACCATTAAATTATACTAATTTTTCGTAATATATTTCATTAAAAATAACATTTTCAAATAATTGAATAGTTATTTTTTTAATTTTCATTCATTTATTTATTTTTTATTTATTATTTTTTTTCCTCTAAAGGGACAAGTTACTTTCAGTTTTCAAGGAACACCTCCCATAAAACCATCTGAGAATCCATACCAGCCTAAACCAGAAATCAGGGTAAGTTAGAATATTATTCTTAATTTTTAATCATATTTCACACATATATTATAAAATGTATTTTAAAAAAAGCTTTATTTTAAATAAATTGTAATTCATTTTATGATTTTGTATAAATTAAATCTAAAGTGTCAAAAATCTAAAATTGTATTGTATGTAAATTGAATGCCATGGGAAAAATCCACTAACATTGGAAAAATCTTTAGTGTTAAGTACTTGTATAAGGCTGGTCCAAATGATTAAAGAACAAATTCAGGAGGCCAAGGAGGAAGAATAATTAGTTATATTTCTTTCAATGATATTTTTAAGGGTGAAATTCATTTTACGCAAAAATTGTTTCTAGAAATCAAAATTTTGATAGCATTTAATCATTTTAAGGAAAACAACACATACCTATGAAGTTATCATTTAACTTCATCTACTGACTTGACAGTTCAAACCTTATATGGGTTTAAATTTATTGTAATTTTCTTCATTGTTTCCGAAAAAGTTCTAGTTTTAATTTTGGTATTATTTCGAACCATTGCTCACATTGTACATCATTTTAAGTGAAGACTCATTCATTTTCAGTTTTCTTTAGATTTTATTAATGATAGTTTATTTGAATAGTACGTAATATATTATGCTACTTTTCGAAAAAGGTATTATTATGAATATTACATTATAAAATACTTAGATGATTTAGCTATCACATTTAATTTTTTATTTATCATTAAGATTAAATATTTATTCTTTTTAGATGATGAATGATTTCATACATGAAATATTATGTTCAATTGAAAGGGAATTCAACTGTATATAGAAATACCCACACAATTTAATGATGTTATTCCTCTTGTTTTCATTTCATAATTTTATTTCATAAGTGATACATTTAAATTTCTTAAATAAAATTATATACTGTGGCCATGTAAGCAGAGCCAAAAGAGAATAAAAAATACTACTCTAAGTAAATTAATTTAAATTTATTAAAAATGAAAATGTTATTGGAAAAAAGTTAAAAAAATATTTTACAAGAAAATTATGCTGGAAATGAAAACTGTAATAAAAGACAATAAAATTTTCTTACCCAAATTTAGTAGCATTAGTAGTCAAATCACATAATGTGATAAAATCGTATGATTATATTATAAAAATTTTAAGAAATAATTTTTATAAGAAAACTGGGTTGCTGTAAAAGAATGTAGCAGTATGACCAAATGTAAAAAATCGTTTTCATTTAGAAAGCCAAATTTATTTATAAATTGGCTGATTAGATTGTAAACTAATTAAAAAAAATTTTCAAAAAAAGCATTGCATTGGATAATTAGTCTTGGAAGTCGGCAATGCCAAAATACACCCTTACATTTTCACAAATGTTTTATTGAAATAAGGAAGAAATTTAAATGAAAATAATTTTGCTGCACATACTCTTATGGTACTAGTTTTCTATCATTTGTGTAAGATATTCAAGATAAGTCTTACTTGTTGTCACTTGACATTTGAATAATTGTGCATATCTTTTCATATACTTCACAGTTACAGTTTACATAATAACAAGGAAAAAAAACTTCCCAAATATAAGATGAAATGATTAGAAAATGAGCAAATAAATATTTTAATCTAATTACCAAAAAATTTTATGTAATTTTTTTTTTTATCTACAATAGCATGCTGCATGTGCTGAAGAAAATGTCACTTTACAAATTCCATTGTTGATAGATCAATAGCTTTAATTTTTTCTTTAATTGCACACTTCTGCTCAGAAATTGTTCTTTGAATAGACTTTGTCTTTAAAATTTATCCACAAGAGTCAGTCACATGGATTAAGAAGGCAGTCAATTAATGCTCTTTTTTTGTGATCTTGATAGCCCAGAGCACAATTGTACAGTTCTGAAAATACTTTTCCAACAGAGCAAGTTTGTTAGAGGTGTGATGTATGTTGTGCCATCCTGCATAAAATTGAATGGCCAAAATTCCAGTTGACTTCAATTTCATTGAATCATGTTTTCCTCAGCTCCAGTGGCTGAGTAGCATCACACCGCTTCCAGTTATGATCAACAAAATGAAATATCATTTGCAGTGGACAATGATTAGGTTGCTGGAGTTCTATGGGTTGGGAACGTGTCCACATTAATCTGTGATATCCTAAGTCCTCCCTGTGATGTGGAGAGTTGGGTGCCAGCCCATGTGTGATCTGACTGTGGTTTAAAATTACAAGGCACTTGTGTGTGTACATTCCAAATGGGTAATCATTCCAAACCCTTTCATTGTAAAGTACAAACTGAGGCTTGCCTGCACCTCTATGTATGTATGTATGTTTTCTGCTCATCACTTAAATCCACTTTAAAATCTTTCACAAATGCAATGCAATGATAACAAAACTTTTATTACTTTCATAAAATATCTTCATAATGAAAGTAAGTTCAGAAATAGTATATCTTGATATTTTAATAAAATTTAAAAAAAATCATTTTACACTGAGCAAATTTAATTATGTATTGTTTATTTCCAAAGTTAAAATGATTTATGTATAATTTTCATGATACTACAATTCCTTACTGGGATGCTTATTTCTGTTCCCCTGTATATTTATTGGTATACTTACTGCTGGTTTTAAAAGCCTGCCAATTTTCATAGATAACTTTCATATATTTTTCTCATGGGTGTTAATTTATTTTACTTAAGATTTTGTAAAACATTTAAAAGTTTAAATATCTGTTTATGTAGGAACATATTTTATGTTATATATGAACATTTAAAGAACAAATCTGGAAGATTTTCTGAGAGAAAAGCTGTATTAAACTAAAACTAATATTTTCTTGTTCCATATATTCAATTAAGATCTAGCTGTGTAAATAAAACTGTATAAGGTTTTCTGAAATCAACTTGTGTCGGAATAAAATGCTAAGTTTTTATTGAAGATAAGTTATTACTGAAATGAGAATGTGGTAAGAAACTGTTTCTGTAATAAGTAGTAAGATTTGAATTACAGGAAATCCTTTGTAAGATTTCTATAAATTTTTAGAAAATAACATTTATATATTAGAAAGATACCTCTAAACATTTTTAGATGGCAGAATCAAAACTGAGTGGTATTTTTTTTAAATGTTATTTAGTATTTGCAATTTAATTATATCTTTTAAGCTTTTTTTATGTTGTTAAATAGAAATATCCATTTTTTATATTCTATTTTAATGAATCAGTTTTCATAAAATTTTAAGTTGGATTATTTTTCTAGTAAAAATGTAGCTCTTGCAGTTGCTGCACATTTTAAATAATTTTGTTTATTTTTAAACTATAATTTACATATTTTTTTTATTTTAGCACATGTTTAGAGAAAAAGAAAAGAGACCATCATCACTGGTTTCCAATACTTTCTCTGTTTTATGTTTAGCACCATTATTGTTATTGTTGATATTGGTAAGTAGTTATTTAAGATGCCGAGAAAAATAAATAAAATTATGTTCAAAATGTAAATCTAATTTATTGCATATTTTAATATATTTAGTAACTCTAGATTATTTCAGATTTTACTTTTTGGTTTTTGAAAATTTTTTATCATGTTGGAAATTTTAAAAAGTATCTGAATAAAATTCAGAAATATTTTCAGCATAAAAGAAACAATCTGTTATGAAAAAAATGGCCATTTTCCTTTAATTATGAGGTTGAAGAATAATTTTGCATGTGCAAAAGAAAATGTAGAATAATATGTTTATATTTTTTTACAGCTGTTTGTGAAAAATATCCATTTTTTGTAACTTTAAACTGTATGTCTCACTCTAATTAGACTTCATGATCATTAGCCAAATTAAATACTTTTCTTATAATTTTAAAACTATTGTTTAGGAAACTTTAATTTTTTGTATAAAGTAATGTTTCTTCATGTTTTAAATAAATGCTCCATATATTGCACAAGTTTAGTGCAGGTGGTTATAAAATAACAGAAAGATCTTACATTTATTGAGAATCCATTATTAATATGATGTAGAACTGCTTTTGGTATGTAATTTAGCTTAGATTTATCTAGGAATCACTTCATACTGGTACTGAATAGTGTTTAGAGTAATATTGTGTGTACCATTCTTTATGGGGATGTTGCGAAAGTTCTGGAAAGATGCTAATATTGGTTCTCCATTAAATTTTTAAAATCAATCATAACTGTTCAATTATATTGAGGTCATGTAGCTATGCAGGCAAGGTAGATTTTTAACTTCATCCTTGTGTTCATTAAACAGTGATTGGAGAAGTTTTGCTGTATGAATATATGCATTATCATCCTGGAAAATTCTGCGATGTCTTCACTGAGTTTTTTTCTTTTCGTCCACTATTTTGCTTTGTTAAACTTTTCTTGCTGTGTTGTGTGTATTCTACCACAATTTTAAATGCCATATCTTTAGAAAGAGAAATCGAATTATTTCTGTCACACTTGCTCCAGCTGAATTGTCTCCTACAATGTAACCTCTGAAAATCTGAGATGTCTAATAATTATAAAAAGCACTAAAAAAATAATTATTATATTTTAATGCTTACTAAGCACATTAAAAATGTCACTTTTATTCACTAGTATTTCTATTTTGATAACCGCTTGTAAATTTAATAGCAATGTTGAAATAAATATTGAACTATAATTATTATAAACTTACTATTTGAAGAATTATATAAATACCATGCAGCCTGGTGGCTTAGTGGTAGCATTTTCACACTCCTAAGGCATAGGGGCAAGTTTCAATCCCCGGGTTGAATAAGGTCATTTTAGCTTTTCTTCTTTTCAGTGGGTTGATTAACTGAGAACCAAGTATACTTGGGAACTAAACACTGGGGGTTTCACATTAGGCTGATCGTCTAATCAGGACATATGCCTTGCATCCCAGGGCTTTTCGATCAGGAAAACAGAGATGCACTTAGGCCTTGTAGTATAGTTTTATATAAATACATTATTATTCAATAAAGAAAACTTATTTTGAAACTATAAAGGCATTGAAACAGAAGGAAAAAAATTAAAGTAATCTCAAAGAGGCTCCATTTGGACAGAATACAATTTAATTAATAATTAGTACATACAAAATTTACGAACATATATTTTCCTTCCAGAAATGCTCCAATCTCTTTAATTTTGATAACAATAATTATTGGAAAATTTTTAATTCACTACAATTAAATGATTCTTTTTATTTATTTTTTAAGTAAATTTGTATAGGAAGATATTTGGAAATTTATTCTATCATTTAAAATTGATCTATTTTATAATTATATGTATATAATCTTTCCTATAGCATTTTTGTTGACAAATATATAATGAAATTCAAGTGTTATGATTATTATATGTAAACTTACTTTGCTGGGAATTCACTTATGAAGCATTGTAAAAGATTTTAAATAAATCCTTGTAGAATATGAATTATTTATCAAAATTTGTTTCATAAATTTCAATTTATCTTACCTGTTTATTTTTAGTGGATAAAGTTAGGAGCAAATTTATCAAATTTCCCATGCTCAATTTATTCAGCTGGTTTTCATACAGGACTTTTAGGTAAAATTTTTGATTTAGTATGAGGTTGAATTTAATAACGTCCATAATTTAAAACTTTAAATGTTTAAAGATATCTCTGACAAATATTTAAAAATAATTTCAATATACTAATTTAAAAAATTCAAATTGTATTTTAATTTTTGTAAATTTTTTAGATTTGTTCATTTTTAGATGTTAGGTTTCATGTATATCAAAAAAGGTGCTTTTAAATTTTCAGTTTTATTAATTTGTAATTATTAAATGAATATTCTAAATTATATTTAATTGTTAATGTAAATTTCCTCTTTAATTGATACTTTTAATAATTGTAATATAACTTTAAGTTATAATTTTGAAGAAAAGTATTTTGTCCTTTTCTGTAATTATAAAACAATGATACTTGTGTAATATTTTTTATGAAAAGTTATAAAATAAATGTAAAATGTTTAAATAAAGAATCTTCAGAAAAGTAGCAATAAAAGTGTTGGTTATAATCTTTTACATAGTTTTATTTAATACTGTGTTAAAATGTATGTAAATAGAAGAACAATCTGCCTTTTAACCTGGGCATTTGTGTTACATTTGTTTTAGAAAAGTGTAGAAATAAGACTAAGAATATATATATATATATATATATATATATATATATTGCACATATATACAAAATTTAATGGTTTAGTATTGCTTTGTCACATTTCGTTTTTTAATTTATACAAAAACTGGAATTTTTATTGCTAAATTTTGAAAAGGTTAAATATTTAAAATTAGATAAACTTTATTTATAATAATTGTAGAGTTATGATGAACACATTAAGAATTTATCATCATGCATAAATAAAGACTTACATGAATATATATGTTTTTGCAAAAATTAAAAATAGAAATATTATTGACATTATAAATAATTATACATTTTGTGTGCAAACTTTTTTAAACATAATGAATGAAATAAATATGAATGACAACTATTCTAACAACAGTTGCAATCAATATCCATAATTTTAGGACTCAATTATATATAACTAACATGCCATAATATTAATAAATAGGAATTTAATGTAGCTGATTTATATATTAACTAAGATAATTTATATATTAATTGATGTTATATTAATTTTTCTGGTTACAAAAAATAAAATCCAAGTTTTTTGTTATTAATATTGTTCACTATATAAATGCTTATTCAATGTTTTCCATATTGCCAAAAAAATTTGATTTTTATTAATTCTATGAATAATATTTCACTATTTAAAAGCTTAACATTAATTGAAAATTCATGCTGCAATTAACTTAAAAAGGTATTTGTTATTTTGTTGCCTTTTTTTTTTAAAGGTTTTTACTTAAAAGGAGCAATGCATTTCTAAATTTTAAACTATATGCCATCTGATTTTAATCAAGGTAGCCTGCACTGGTTGTCTTTTGAAAATGATTAGAGTTGTATTTGCTGTTCTTATTAAGTAGTTAAATATGTTATCTATCTCAATTGAATTGGCTTATTTAGACATTGATGTAAAAATTTTAAACTATTATCTTTTCCCCCTACATAATAAATTTTGGATCAAACATTTATAAAAAGTATATAAATAATTCCTCATGATAAATAAGGGTTATCTATATTAATTATATATTTTTTTAATTTGGGAACTAAAGTCTTATAAGTTAATAAACTTATTTAAATTTATATTAACTGTATTTAACACTTGCATACTTAACTGATACACTTTAATATCATTTCTGCTTAGTTGAGTTTATGAACTAAAAAAAACCTTTTACAGCTATTTTCAGCTTATTCATTTGCTTCTGGCTCCATCTGAATATGTTTTCCACATTAAAATATTTATTAGGCTTAGGAGTATTTACTTATGTTTCCGGTCATAAATTGCTGAGTAAATTAGCATCTGGGAAATAAAGGTATGGTTGCTTTTATTCACTAATTTTATCCAAATATCTGATAACTCTTCATAAATTCTTGATAAAATTCCATTTATGAAATTCATTAAAAATGCAAGAATTTAGGTTAATGAACAAGTAACATGAAAAATAATATAAGTATGCAATTAGGTTCTCTATAAATTGTTAGATGTATAAACACAATAAATAAATAAATGTCATAGAAAGCTTTTATATAATTATGAGTTGAATACTTTCATTTCACATAGAAATCATTATATACAATTTTTAGATTTTGCGGTACCAAATAATTAAAAAATACAATTTTTAGATTTTATGGTACCAAATAATTAAAAAAATTTTGTTAATTTTTATCTTTTAAATGATTTTTTAGGAAAAATTTCAATCAATGCTATTAATTATAAATTTCATCTTTTTTATATACTGTTACTTATTTTGAAAGATATTCACCAACAAATGATATGGTTTAAACTGGAGTATATAAATATGTTTTCTGAACTGTTAATCTCAAAATTTTTATTTAATCCATGAGCAATTAAAAAAGGCTTTAATTAATCTATATTAAAATAAACTTTCCTTTCTTATTCTCACTATTGCTTGAATGTTGTCAAAGGTAACAGCCTGCATATGGTTTAACAAGGAACAGAAAAGATGGTTATTGGTCATTGCAAGGTCCGGTGAATAAGGCGGATACTGAAAAACCTCCCATTCGAGCTCATGGGGTGCTGCTTTAACAACTTATGCAACATGGGGCCTGGTGTTGTCATGAAGGAGTATGGTTTGACAATGTCGATCAGGTCTTTTCAGTTGAATAGCCTCATTTACGTGGTATGGCTGGGCAATGTAGAGGTTCTTGTGGAATGTGGCATTCTTTTTGAGCATTTCCCAGTGGACCAAGAGTCCAGTCCTTAAAAACTGGCTCAATAACTCTTTGATACCAGACCAGGCGATTATTGGCAGAACAGCATCAACAAATCGGTCAAGAGGTAGGAAGTGGTTGTAAACAGCAACAGCGAATATATGGTTGATTAATTTATTGATATTGTTTTTTGTTTAAATAAAACTCTTTGGTAAAAACGCTATGAACTTATTCCTCAACTTAATATTTTTGACTTTCTTTAGTTATAGTGGTAATTAAGTTTGCATATCAAATTAACTTTGCTTTCCTTTAACGTAACATAATCATAAGTTGACAAGTGCATTGTGTGTGGAATGTCAGTTTTATAAGACAATTCTAAGCCATAATGATCACTGAAATGTCAGCCGAATGGTTAGCACTTTTGCATTCAGTTCAACAGCTAGTAGGTTCATGTTCCATCTAGGACATGGGCGTTTATAGTGGTTCAAAATACACTTTAAACTGTAGGTCCCAATCTAATTAGCCCTAGCGTGTAAAAAAATGACTGTTGAGCAACAAAACTGGACCTATGTCACTCCTTACTATTTTAAAGTTATTGACTACTCTGATACACATAGAATATAAGATGAGTTAGAATTAGTAGAAAAAATTCTCCACAAGTTGCTTAAAATATTTTGGGACTTCAGTGTCAGTACAGTTAATTATCCACAATTCTAAGAATTTACAACTATCATGAAAATATCATTAAAGTTTCAAAACTATGAAATTGTATTCACAAAAATACAATCTTTCAAAATTTTAATTTTTTTAAGTAGGAATTAAAATTGCATCGATGTGACGTTGGGGAACACCCACTCGTTCAAAAAATAGTGGGTGTTAGTAAATTAGAGGTTCATAAAAATGAGTGTCTTGTATATTATCTCATAAAAAATCAAATGCTCTCTAAAGTCTTAGTCTTTTGAATGTAACTGATACTAAACAAGACATTGTAAATATGTATGATCTAACTGCCTGGATAATATTGTATAAATAATGCTGAGCTTAAGTTTAAATAAATTTATATCTCTATGAATGATTTAATTTGTCTGAAGCAGTGAATGTGCAAATAATTCCTATTGTTCATCTGTTTAAAAAGGGGGAAAAAACTTATGAAGCCATGATAGTTAAATTTAAAACAAGCCTGTAAATGAATAGTTGAAAACATCTAAACTCTAAACGAATTTTTTAACTATATTATGCCAATTTGTATGTAATAATATAGTCAACTGCAATATTTAAATATTTTCTGCTTTCACCTTTAGTAAAGTATTATCAAGGAATGATATAGCAATTTTACTCGATCATTGATGTAAATCCAATAATTTCTAAGAAACTTCTTCTACTTTTTGGCTTAAGAAACAATTTTTTCATTATGTATGAAAGATTTAAAAAAGAAAAATGAAATACTTTTCTTATGAAAAGGGGAATTATTGGTAGAAATATGTAATTAAACTTTTAGCATTCATTTTATGCAATTTTAATTAGATTGATTTTAAATAGAGATAATAAAGTTTGCAATTTCAAAAAGTTTGATGTTTTGTAAAAAACTTTAAAAAAATTTTTTAATTTTTCAATATAAATTAATAATTAAAGCTCACCTGTTGTAATCATTCGCTAATACATTTCATATTTAAATTTTGTACAAAAATTGTTTTTTAGAATATCTTGATTTTTAAAAACTAATATTTTAATAAAATTTGTGTAATATTTTTTAAATTTGCAACTTTGTTGTATAGTTAAATGTTTTATTAAATTTTTGAATATTCATATTTTTAAATGTAACACAAATATTTTAACAGATTAAAATGCTCTAAATATTTTGAAAATGTTATTAGAAAAAAATTTTCAATTATTTTAAAACAATGGTGGTTTTACTGTTTTTAGCTAGTTTTTTATCCTTATAATTTTACTCTACAAAAAGTTTTAAATTTGTTTGGAAAGTTTATTATCTTATTTGTTGGAATCCGTTTTTAAATTTCATTGATGTATCAATTTTTAACTGCAAGATTATATTATAAGTAGTTAGAAATTTGTAACTGTAAAAACAATGAGAATTTCAAGTAAAAATATTTTTAAATTAAAATTTTTTACCAATGAATAAATAGATAATTAAATCTGGTTTTTACTGATTATTGATAAAATACTTTTTACTTTTGTATACTGAAATATTATAAAAGATTTATTACAAATATTTGACTACCTGTTTCTCTTGTGCAATAAACCTTCAATAATTACAAAAGTATAAAAAAGATTTATTTTTTTAAAAAAAAGTTACATCAGATTTATTATTTTTTTAAGCATTATCTGGGAATCATTTCAAAAAAATTCTAGTAGTAGAAGTGCTATTTTGTAAGCATTTTAAAAGATGAAAATTTCTTAAATATTTATAATAAAAAAATTATTGGCTGAAAATTAATTGAATCCACAAAGTTTTTCAAGATTTTCGTAAAGCATGTAAACTTGTTCATAATATTATCTGAGCCCAACAAAATAATGTATTCAATTTGTAAATTTTTGTGTGATTTTTAAAATTTTAGAAACTTTGATTTTGAAACTGACATTTTTTTCTTTAGCAGGCATTCCAACACAACCATTTGCACACTTGGAAATTTCATCTCATCCGATTTATTTCGACTCATTTCTCAAAACATTTCAAGTGTTGAATGATTGTGGACTTAATACTTATAATAAAAGGTTGTTATTTGTAACTTGACCTGAACAAAAATAAATACATTTTTATTTACTTAATATTTTTATGTGCTTCGATATCAAATATTTTCTTTAAATTATTTTTGTAACAAATTTTTAGTTGAACAACCATTTTTTTTAATATGTATAAGATATTTATTAAAAATATTTTTAAATTGCAGACAATTGTATAAATTAAAACAAATTATGATTAGTTACCTTTCTACTTTTTTTAATCAAAAGATAACTACATCTAGTGAGCATTAGAATTATTTTTTATTGTGATCATGATATTCAAAAAAATTTCAGTTTATACTTATATCAAAGCACAATTTATCCAAAAAATAATTATTCAAATATTTTAGCATAGGATATATTCAATCTGGTTTTTACTGCTTATTGAAATATTATAAGATGTATTGCACATATTTGACTACCTGCTTTTTTTGTTTAAGACGGAATATGTCGATTATAGTACAATTTTTTGCATTTAAAACATAAATTTCAACAAAATAGGGAAGTGGATTATATGAAAACACATTTTGAAAAATTAGCTTGCATAATAGCCCAAATTTATCAAAGAAGATCAAAATTATCCTCATATTTTTGTGCATTTACATTGAGACAAGTTGTAACAATATAATTACTGTTTGTTTTCAAAATGCAAATTGCAAAAAATTGAATTGTATGAATATAATCAATAATGAAAAATTTTACAATTTTATTCACAACTTAAATATGTAAGCATAAATGATTTAAAAATAGAAAAGTTTTCTTGGAAGTCTGATATTTTATGAGCATTTTAAATGTATATAGAAATTGTTTTCCATGCATGTTAGAGGTTTCTTTTGATAAACATATCAAGGCATTAAATGTAAATAAAATTTTAATTGACACAATTACTCCTTTATATATCAATTATTACAAATAGTTCACATTTGCCTTCATTTTCATGAACTTGCATATTTGAGTAAGTTATAGCTTTTACTTCAGTTCCCTAGAAAAATTATTTTTAGTGACAAATTTCGAAACCTATTTCTATAAATTGATTATTAACTAATTGATAAATATTTACCTGAGGATGTTTGTCCAGATCAAAAATTTCTCCATACCTGCAAATAAATATTTTTTATAAAATATACATTCAGAACTTCAATTAAATTCATTAGAGATCTTAATCTGTAGCAAATGCAAAGATTTTAAGACAAATTTACAGATGAAGTTGACTGCATTTGTTGTGGATATTTCAGATATATGAACACAATTAAATGAATTTAATCACTGGTCAAATAACACAATTTTTGATGAGAATAAAAATTACAGCTGTGACAGTTTTATTGGTTTACAAAATAAAGAAAATACATATTTGATAATACTAAAGCACCAAATATTCTTTAGAAGAAAAATTAGGGTATTGAAATAATTGTATAGGATTGTAATATATAATTTTATTTCACAAGAAAATTTATAATTTGAAATAAAATTTGCATTTTATAAATCATAATCAAAGACTTTTTCACAATATTTTAATTCTTTATATATATATATATATATATATATATATATATATATATATATATATATATATATATATATATATATATTGTTTTCTATTAAAAGAGTATTTCTGGTAATCATGTTAATAACTTCCTCTCTCATCAAAAAAATTAAACATTTATCAAGTTTTATATAAAAATAAGTTTTATAACTTCAGAATGAATTATTATATTTGAATTCATATATGCACAGGAACTTGATTTAATTCTGATAACTATTTTAAATTGAAATTAGTGTTTAATTATGTCATTGGATAATTTTTTAATCAAAAATTGTTGACAAACTTAACACACTCACCCTCGAGCTTTCACTTTGAAATTATCTCTATCAAAGCTTAGAACTTTTACTTTCTGCAAAAAATAATAAATACAATGTTATATACATTCTGACAAAATAAAATATGATAGTGTTTCATATTAATTTATAGTGTATAATATTTTTAAATATTTAAAGGTGTATTCTTCATTAGGAATAAGAATTTGTTTATACTTACAGATATTCTAAATAATTTGTTTTATCACTTGAAAAAGTTAAATTATAATTTTAGAGATAATTGAGTTAATTATTTATTTTGCATAATTATTGGTAAAACACTGAACACTAAATCAGCATTTCGGAAAAGTTTTAATAAGATGTAATTTTTTTATATCGTGATTTTTATTCATTTTTAAGGAATGACATCGTTACTGTTGCCCATGTTGCTTAAACCAGATAGGATTTGCAAGCAATAACAATTTTTAAATCAATTGGAAAATAATTCATACACTCTTTTACAAATATTAGAAAATGTTGAATATAAAGTCACATTAATTTATGTACTTCAAGGTAGTTAAGTAAGCAACTCATAATTGATTTTCCATAAGTGACTACATCACTGATTTGTTTTCAATTGAATCAATCTTTTAGCCAGTTATACAAGGATACACTGGATTGTATATTGTTTTCAAGGAAATGTAGAAATAATTTTGGATTATCTAAGATGCACATTTAGAATGCTTTACAGTTTAAAATAATTATTTTTAATAAAAAAAATAATAGTTAAGACAAATTAACATTAATTTTTATTTTAAATCACATTATAATCAATATTATATTTCATAAGTAATAAAATATTTATAAAAATTCAATATATTCCCAAAAATTTAAAGAAACATTACAATACATAATAATTTCTTGATTACAACCACTCTGCAAAATTGAGTATACTGAGGAAAATAATTTTTAAAAGTCCAGCTGTGTGTGTGTGTGCGTGCGTGTGTGAATTGAATGGGCTGCAGAGGCATATAAAGCTATGCAAAAAAGCAGTTATAAAAGAAAGTAATCTGCAAGGTTACAAAAGTCCATGAATTTAAAAAGATCAATAAAAATTTCTGAGATGCATGTTATGTGATTACATTTCAGTAAGCAATCCCACTATACACAGCAGCAGTTGGTCTTGTTTCACTTTAGTGGATTATAGCGAATATTCCAAAAGGACTTAACGTTAACATCTACTTTTAAATGTGATGATTGTATAGAGATTCCAATTTAAATCTCTGGAACGACCTTGAAAATATAGCAGATTCTTTCTGTAGCCACAACCATAGATTTAGAAATTGCTCTACAGAAGAAATGTAGATAATTTGACACTGCAATGGTTAATTGCTTCCAAAAGCACAGAACCAATATTGCAAAGATGACAAGAACTTATATACATTATTAATCCCATATTTTCCCTCCAATTATTAACTCCATTATGATATAATCTTAGTGTAAGTAAACACAACACTGTTTTCATTTTTTGTAAGTTTTTATACTTACTATTTTCCTGCTATATTTAATATCAATCAAAACATTACTTGTCAATTCTTTTGAACTTTACATATTTAACTTTTAGAAATTACTGTAAACAAAAGTAATAAATAGTTAAATTATAATTTGTATTAAGCAATGTGTTGCATGTTTTTGCTAACATTTAATATTAGTGAATTGAATGAAAATAGGATATAAGCACTAAGAGAAATTATAAAAAATTAAAATTTATTCATAAAGATAATCTAAAACTGTACAACAATCCACAATTTCTCCCTTTTAGCAGCTTAACTTGAAACAAGTTCAATCAATAAATATTAAAGCTCTGCTATATATATATACACAGTTATATATATATATATATATATATACAGTGGTGGCCAAAATTGTGGACACTTGGAAATTTTTATGTTTTTGAACTTTGTATGCTAATAGAAAGCATTACGTTTCACAAAATGCAAACTTGTATAGATTTTAAAGAGAATTAATTACTGAATTCAATACAAAACACAAAATTAAATTATTTGCAATACAAAAAAAGTTAAACGATAATAGTTATCGATATACATTTGATAGTGATGATTGCAGTGAGTTATCAGTACTTAGTAGAGTATCCTTTGTTTTTGATTACTCCTTTACATCGACGTTTCATTGAGCTGACAAGATTTTAAGCTCTTCTTTCATTATTACATGATACTAGAAAACAATTATAACCTCAATTAGTTCCCTTTTATTTGATGGGCGCCTCATTCGGACAAGAGCTTTCAAACTTGTTTCTTATGCACTGCAATTACAAGTAGGATTTTTTGTAAAAGTTTTTAATATTTAGTCAAGAAGCAATGACATCAAATAAAAGAGTAGTTTGGACACCTAGAGAGCGATGTAATATTATTGTGTTACGAGAAAGTGGTCTTTCCTATGTTGAAATTGCAAGACAGGTGGGTGGTTCAGTGACTACATCTGTAGTCTGAAAGTTTTGTTTACGATATCAGGAGACAAATTCAATAAAAAACAAAGAAGAAAAAGGTGCACCACATTTATTGATGACAGAAGAATAAAAAGCCTATGTCCCCAAGATAGAAAAATGTCATCAGCGGCCATCAGAAGCGATCTGAATGATGCTGGTGTTTCCGTCAGTTCAAGAAGAATCAGGAGAAGATTAACAGTTGTTGGACTGTGAGAGAGGTAGAATTCCACTAAAAAAGCCTTATCTTAATTTTCAGCAACGAAAAAAAAAAAAAAAAAAAAAAAAAGACTACAGTGGACAAAAGAACACATTAATTGGACAGATGATCAGTGGTCACAAGTTATATGGAGTGATGAAACTAAGCTATCGTTATTCGGTAGTGATGGGCGAAAATATGTAAGGCGTAGAATAGGAGAAGAACATCCTGATTGCATTCAAGAAACTGTGAAGAGCCCATTTAGTGTTATGATTCGGCCATGCATGTCAGCAGATGGTGTTGGTCGCCTTCATGTCATCGATGGGACACTGAATGCCTGAAAATACATTGACACTATTCTAGAACCAGAACTTCTACCTTTCATCAAAGATCTCTTTCCCAACAATGCTTCGTTTATTTTCAGCAACCTTAAAATCTCACTTAATTTTTCTATTATGAAATCTTTAGATTTTTCTTCTATAATAGGTTTAGCTTTTTCTATTAAATCAGAAAAGAAACATCTTCCTTCTATTTTCTAACTATTTCTGTACAATCTGTGTTTATTCATTTATTTAGCTATAAATCTATACTGTACTTCTTGTCTATTTAAATCAATTAGTTCACCTAGATGATTTGTAATTTTCATTCTAATTCTATGTATGGAATCAGATTTAACTGGAAAAAATATAGTTTTCTCAAATTCTTTAGAATATAAACTTCCAGGAGGATTTGTAGTCGTAAATGAGTAAATCACATCAGATTGAAAGTGATTTATATAAACATCATTTACTATATCACAATGAATATAAATATTATCATTTTCATTAGCTATACCTGCAATATATTTACCTTCTTGTTCTGCATCTTCATATATTTTTGCTTCAAATCCTAAAATTTTGCAAAATTCCCTTTTGGAAAAATCAATTTTATAATGATCTTTCAATTTAATTGCAAATCTTTCTCTTTCTTCAATAATTCCAAATAATATTGGAGGATCATTTCCAAAGTATTTAATTATGTAATGATTCAAACCTTTTATACTGTAATGACAATTTGGAATAGTGTAAAATCTATCCATTTCTTACCATCAAAATATGAAAATTTATTATTTTTGTCAGTAATATTATTCCAAGAAATGTACATAGAAAATGATTGAAGAACTATTTCCTTAAAATTAAAAGGGTTGGAATATTCAATTGTAAAATCTTCTGATCTACTAGCATTTTTAGAATCCAAAATGGGGTACTTCATTTATTTATAAGTAACAATTTTCTCATTGGAAATACTAGGTTCTTGAATAAATGAATATAATATAATTTCAGCATTGAGTGTAACAGCAGGTGTCATTGAAATAATTGATAAGTCTTTAAATATCTCTTCTAAAAAGTTTGAATACAAACAAGCTTATAAATTTTATAAGCAGTTATTAAATTTATTGAAATAAAATAATTTGACTGAACAAGAAGTGTATATGAGAAAAGATGAATATATTCAAAATTTACAATATTTTCCTATAGAAAAATATATAAAGAAAGCACAATTAAATGGTTATAAGTATGTTGATAAATAATTTTATATCTAAATAAATGTGTAATAAAAAGAATTGCAAATGTAAAAATGGAAAAGGTGTTATTAATAAATCTATTAATAATTTAATTGAGTTGACCATTTGAAATGCATCTACCTGGACATTCATTTACGGGACCTGGAACTCAATTACTACATGGAAAAACAAGATTAAATCCAGATTTATCATACAAAGAATGGAGCAAACCAATTAACAGAGTTGATGAAACTGCATATAGACATGATTTGTTATTTAAAAAATAAAGATACTAAAACAAGAAATGAAATATGTGATACAAATATGTTAAAAGAATTAGATGAAATTCCAAGTCCTACAATTCGTGAAAGATTAGAAAGAGGAATTACTAAACCAATCATTAAAGCAAAAAAGACATTTGGAATGGTTTCCCTCATTTACTGCTTAAAATGTAAAACTCATACAGATAGTAAAGACGTTATAACTACTACATCCAAAAATGGAAAACCTATGATGAAAGGATATTGCGTCAATTGTAATTCAAAGAAGAGTGTTTTTTTAAAAAAACAAATAACACTTTAAAAGATGTATATTATGATCCTTTAAAAGTTTATTGTGGTATCAAAAAGTTAAAAAGAAAAACGAAATTTACTCAAAAAGGTATTACTGATTTTCTTCATACTCAAGATGAATATACAAAATATAAACCAATTAATAGAAAATTTAAAAGAAGGATTTATGTATCTCATATTGATGATCAATGGCAAGCAGATTTATTATTCATAAAACCATTTATTAAATATAGTGATGGTATCAATTACATATTAACTTTTATCGATATATTTAATAAATATGCATGGGCTGTTCCAATTAAGAGAAAAACAGGTGAAGAGGTATCTGATTCTTTTTAAAAGATATTCAAAGAGAGATAACCATTAAATATTCAATCTGATTATGGTTTTGAGTTCTTATTTTCTTTAACTCAAAAATTGTTTTCAGAAAATAACATTCAGTGGTTTGGTACTAATAATACAGAAATTAAATGCTCATTAGTTGAACGATTCAATAGAACTTTAAATTTAAAAATAAGAAAATATTTAGCAGCTAATAACACAAGAAAATATATAGATGTATTAGATAAATTAGTTCATAATTATAATAACTCTTATCAGAGATCCATTAAAATGACACCAACAGAAGCAAATAAAAAAGAAAATGAAAATATTGTATATAATATTTTGTATGTTAAAAAAATAATCAAAAAACCAAAATTTAAAGAAGGTGATAAAGAAAGAATTTCAAAATATACAGAAACGTTTACAAGAGGTTATCATCCTACCTTTACAGATGAAATTTTTATAATATATGAAGTGTTAAAAACAGATCCAATTACTTATAGAATAAGAGATTTAAACAACGAAGAAATCATAGGCATTTATTATGAGAATGAATTAGTTAAATATGATAAAAAAGATAATGTATATAAAATTGAAAAAAATAATAAAAAGAAAGGAAACAAGTTATTTGTATAGTGATTCAATTATCCAGAAGAATATAATAGTTGGATAGATAAACACGATTTAATTCAAGGTAAATAAATCACCCACCCCTTTAAAATGATAATTTTATCGTATTTTTCATCGTTATTTCCTTTTTTAACATCTAAAAAGTGATGGACGGAATTCCGTCTATCACTTTTTTTACTATAATAATGTGTTAATTCCTTAGAGCGTTTATTTTCCAACCAATGTTTAAATCTTTTACCTCTAGATTGGTAGTATTAAAAAATCCTGTTTCCTTATCAATAATCAGTTTAAAATCTCCAAACAATCCATACCAATAATTATCTTTAATTTGTTCATAACATACGTCTTTTAAAGAAGTCATTTATAACAATTCATTTTTATAAATATATACTACAGATTTATTCATATAAGTGGGACGTTTTGTACCCTCCCTTTAAAATTTATTATTAATTTTTTAAGAGGACAATATTTTATACTTAATTAAATATGTTTGAAAAAATATTACAAAAGTATTACTATTGAATATCAATCTATTTACATTTAGAATAGAATTAGAATATGATAATTTAAGACATAGAAATCATCACATAGTTGTATTTTTTGGAAGACCAGATTTTAAATTAGATAGTTATGATAATATAAGGATAATGGAATTACATATAAAAAGTATATTAAAATTACATTATTTCAAGCGATTAATATTTAAAGATATATTTGAAGAATTTGAAGATAATTGTGATTTGTTAGATGTTTGGATTTATAGATTAAGATGATTAAAAAAATTATAAGTAAAGAAAAAGATTTATATATATTTATATTTTAATTACTTCAAAAATTATTTAATGAGTTTATTAATAATTTAAAATTAGTTACTTGAAAATATATTTAATAAATATTAATATATTTAATAATTAATATTCAATTAATAAATTTAGAAAAAAAATAGCAAAACGGCCTTTTCAGTGTGGTGAACTTTAACTTGAAATTATAACATTTATTTTGCAGGGTGCCAGCACTCCCAAGAGGGCCATGCAGTCCACCACACTTTTTACATCTCGTTACCAGTTTTTCTTAGCTCCTGGTTCTATGTTAAGAGCCCTATCTTAATTGTATCAACTCATTCTAACTTTTTTTTCTAGAAGAGTGAGCAGGGCTAGAACTCAGGACTAATTCATGCTATTCATTTACTCTAACCACTACACTAACTGGGACCTGTGAGACTTACTTTTTGTTTGGGTTTACCTAATAACTTTATCTAATAAACTTTGTTCTCACAACTAATAAGTCTTTCAATTAATAATGCTTCCATCTATATTTTAAAATTAGGAAATATATAAATGGATTTTATTGAAGCTGAAAAAATATATTATTCTAGTGATGAAGAAAATAATATTTCAGTACAAAATCAATATTTAAATGTTTTTAAAAATATTCAAAAGAAAGATATTACTTATGACACAATTCAGGAGATGAAAATTATTATAATATAAATATTATATCATATTTTAAACAGAGATAAGTAGGATAAATTTTTTCAAACAATTAAAAAAGAAAACATAATTTAAATTTTACATTGCAAGCTGATGAAATGTTTTACAAATACTTAGATTTTAATTATTACAAAAAAGCTATAAAATTTTTGTATATCATGAAAAAGATTTGTGAATATTTTGGAATAGAAAATAATTTAAAAGTTAAAGAAAATAAAAATGAATGGAATGAGTTTTTAGTATGTTTAAATAATTAAAAATTTCTTATTTTATAGATAGCCCCAAACTAGAGCTACTTAAAAAATATTCAAAACATAATTAATATAAAGTATTTTTACTAAAGAAAAAATAAAATTATAATTTTATGGACGCCATGAAATATGGCATTATTAAAATCAATAATTTTAATACTAATTTTAAAATTAATAGTTTTAATATCATTAAAATTAATATTATCAGAATTTTGATTTACATTTAAAAAATAAACCATAATAAATGGATATGATTTGTAGAGATTGTAAGATAAAAAAAGAATGAAGAATTTTATATGCACATAAAGAAAAGAACGACTCATCGTATTTCATGTACTAAAGTGGAATTTTCACAACATGTGTTGTGTGAATGCGGGGTCTATTGTATTAAATGGCATAAAACTAGACATCAAAAATCAAATAAACATAAAAAATTATTAGCAGCTGTTATAACTACTAATGAAGTTTAAAATATTAAATTTTAATGTCCTTAAAATTATTTTATCTTTTTCAAAAGCCTTTATAAAAATACTTTCGAAATAAATTGATAGCTTTAGTTGTCGATTTTTTTAAAAGTCTATTTTTAAAATCCCTTTATAAAAATTACTTTCTAATAAATAGAAATAAAAATTCTTCCATTTTTATTTCTGTAGAATTATGGCTTTTGTTCATATTGAAAATGCTTTGAATACTTTGAGTATTCAAAAGTTGAAAAAATGTTATAAAAGATTTAAAAATAAAAAGCAAAAGTAAATCTAAGAAAGATATTATTAAATCTATAATATCTTATATTAGAAAAATTGGAAATTATAAACAAGTATTAACAGATATATTAGATTTAGATACTTCTGAATATTTAGATCGTAAAAAGAAAATATTTATTAAATATCCAAAGAGAAGAGAAAATATTAAAAAATTACTTAATTCATAGAATTTAAAATTTAATAAAAATACTAAAAATTTTGAACCTGTGAAAAATATAAAAATTAAAAGAGAAGTAAAACTGAATAAGTTATTTAAACCTGATTATGAGATTATCGAATCTAGAGTTGAATATATTAAAAAAATTTAAAATATATAGAAAGCAATATAGAGTTACAGGATCTAAAATTTTACCTGAAAATTATTATGATATTTTAAGGAAAATATTAAATACAGCTATTGGAAATGTAAACGGTAAAGTTGATATAATTGTTTATAATCCTAAATTAAGTACTCCTTTTCATCCAGTAATGATGAATACTAAAGATGTTTATAATGTATATTTAGAAACATTAAATAATAAAATTGAATACAAAGAGTTAGATATTACTGAATGCATTTTTGATTTTAATGTAATTGAATTACCTCAAGTTTGTAGATATTTAAAATTATATTCTGAAACTGATTAAATTATAAAGAAAAAGTATTTTATAAATTAAAAATAATGATAATTTATGTTTAGCTAGATCAATAGTAGTAGCTTTAGCCATTCAAAATTCTGAATTATTAAGTGAGAAATTAGATATTGAAATGTTAACGAAGAATGAAATTTTGTATATTAAAACAGGTTGTGTATTACAAAAAAAATCTAGCTATAAAATTACATAAACTATGTAACATACCATTAGAAATTTGTACCCTAGAAGAGGTTAAAATATTTGAAAAATTTTTAGATATTCAAATCAATGTAATATGTAGAGAGAATGGTAATCAGATTATATATAGTGGTAAATATATACGAAAATGTACATGTATTTTTATGTATAAACATAAGAATCATTTCAATGTAATTGGATCAATGACAGGATTTTTAGGTAAGGATAATTATTGCATTGTAAAATTGGATATGAAAAACAAATAAACATAAGTGTCATTAAAATGTGACAGATGTTTTGTAAGTGAATTTGATTGTAAAGGAGATGATATATTTTGTAAAGATTGCTTTAGAAAATTTAAAGGACAAAATTGTTTTGATTATCATAAACAAATAAATAATAAAGGATTTAGTGTTTGTAAGGTAATTCGAAAATGTTTAAAATGTATAAGCGTATATTAAAAACATACTAAAGAAAATTAAAGGATCACAAATGTGGTGAATACAAATGTAAAAATTGCTGGAAATGGGTTAACAAAGATCACAAATGTTTTATGAAGAAAAAAGATTGTAAAGGAGGTGTGTGTAAAGATAATTGTGTTAAAAATATAAAAATAAAAAGGATTGGTGTGTCCAATGTAAACATGATTATACTGAAAAATACTTATTTTTTGAGGTTGAACAACACAAGATTCAGGAACTCATAAAGTTAACCTAGTTATATGTCATGATTTTGACGGTAATGAAAAAATATTCAATAATGAAAATGATTTTTGTGAATGGTTATTTAATAAATATCATTATGGTTATACAGTTATAGCTCATTATGGAAAAGGTTTTGATTTCTAATTTTTAGTGAAATATTGATTTGAAAATAATATCAAAGTATATACAATTTATCAAGGTAATAAGCTTAATTTTATGAATGCTGAAGATTATAAAATTAAATTTGTAGATTCAATTAATTTTACAATGTGTGTGCTTAAAAATTTTCCTAAAACTTTTGGATTAACTGAATTAGCAAAAGGTTATTTTCCTCATCTTTTTAACACTGAAAATAATCAAAATTATGTAGGTAAATATCCAAAAAAATATTATTATGGATATAATAATATTATTAAAGAAGAAAGGAAAAAATTTAATAAATGGTATGATTCAGTAAAATATGAAATATTTGATTTTAAAAAAGAATTCATTAAATATTGTAGATCTGATGTAGATATTTTGAGAAAAGGATGTTTAGAATTAAGAAGATTCTTAGAAATATGAATGTTGATCCTTTTAAATATGTAACTTTAGCTGGTTTATGTATGGCAATTTATAGAGATAAATTCTTGAAAGGGAATACAATTGCTGTTGATGAAGATGTAATTCAAAATGATCAATACATTAAAAAATCAATTGCTTGGTTAGATTATATATATCTCAAAAAGAAAATATTAATATACAACATTCTTTGAATGGTAAAGAGAAAAAATTAAAATTAGGTAAAAAATATTATAAGGTTGATGGATTTTATGATAATACAGTGTTCCAATTTCAAGGATGCTTTTGGTATGGATGTCCTAAATGCTTCACAAAAACACAAATAAATGCTGTGAATCAAATGCTTATGAATGATTTATATAAAAAAAACTAAAAAGTTGAATAAAAAGATAATTAAAGCAGGATATGAATTAGTTAATATTTGGGAATGTGATTTTGATAATAATAAGGATATAAAGAAATATATGAAAAAAGAATGGAAATGAGATTTTATTGAGCCTTTAAATCCAAGAGATGCTTTTTATGGAGGAAGATGTGAACCAACTAAATTAAAATATGAAATGAAAGATAATATGAAAGGCAGATATATTGATGTTTGTTCTTTATGTCCAACAGTTAATTACTTTGATTATTATCCAGTTGGTCATCCTGATAAAATATTTAACCCTGAAAAATATAATAATAAATGGTATGGATTAACCTAAAAAATTATATCATCTAGTATTACCTTATAAAGCTGAAAAGTTAATATTTTCTTTGTGTAAAAAATGTTCAGAAACAATAAAATGTAACCATTTCAAAACAGTTTTAGAAAAGAGAAAATGCGAAATATGTTACAAGATAAGGAATTCTGAATATAAACATGATGATAAGGAGAGATGTATAATTGGAACTTGGGACAACTCATGAGATAAAATTAGCAATTAAAAAAGGATATAAAATACTGAATATTTATGAAGTGTGGCATTTTGAAAATAAAACCAAAGAATTATTTAAAGAGTATGTTAAAACATTTTTAAAAATAAAATTAGAGAAATGAGATAAATGGAAAAACAATTTCAAAATGAAAAAGAATATAGGCAAGTCATTAAAGAAAAATTAAGTATCAAATTAGATGAAATCAAAGAAAATCCTGGTTTGAGATTTACAGCCAAGATATGTTTTAATTCCTTATGGGTTAAATTTGGTCAAAGAATTAATATGAAACTAACTGAATATGTGATGGAAATCGCAGATTTTTATAGAATCCTTTTAGATGATACTATTAAAGATTTAAATATGAATTTTTTGAATGTTGACTGTGTTGAAATGTCATATAAATATAAATTTGAAAAGAAAAACTTCAATATCAATGTATATATAGCAGCTTTTACAACTAGTTCTGATAGAATTCGATTATATAAAACGTTATCTAAGTTACAAGATAAAGTGATTTACTATGATCTGGATGCATGTTAGGAGAATGGACTGATGAATTGGGAAATGATAAATACATAAAATCTTGGATAGCTGGAGCAAGTAAAGATTACGGATATAAATTAAATAATGGTGATATATGTGGTAAAGTTAAAGGATTTAAAATGTCGTATCAAAGTGAAACGATATTAGATTTTGATAATACAATGAAAATAATAACTGGTGAAAAAAATTATTTAGATGTAGAAATCGACCAATTTAAAATCGAAAAAGACAGATATATTTCAAGTATAAAAACAGATAAAAAATATACATTTGGATTTGATAAACGTAGAATCTTGGATGATTATAACACAGTTCCCTTTGGATATTAATATCTTCAATATTTTATATCTTCAGTATTTTATATCTTTAATATTTTTTATTCTCAATTTTTAAAATTATTAAAAAAGCTTTATAAAAATGCATTTAAAATAAAATGACTGATATATCATTAATATTCAAGGATTTATCCTTCCAGATAAAAAAAAATCATCAGAGAAATTAGTTAGACACATTTAACATAACTAACTGCTGAAAGAATTCAAGTATTCACACTCAATTGTGAATTAACAGAACAAGAAATGAAAATTGTTTGTAAATGCACTCATGAAATTCACGGTCTAAGAAAAAATTGAAAAGATATTCAGATGATAAAAATTTATGGATTAGTAATGAAAATGTTAAAAATTACATTCAGTATTTATATGATGAATATGGTGGTAGATTTGCTTATAAAGGAGAAACAATTGAAAAAGAAATATTTGAAGAATTAAATATACCAGCTGTTGATATCGATGTACCTAAATGTGCTAGAATATTAGGTCCTATGTGCACTCTATATAAATGTTGTCAGTATAAGAAATCCCTTCAAAAAATAGTTTGTAATAAATGGAAGAAATAAAATACTTAGATATTAGTGAAGAAATAATAGAGAATTCAAAATTAATTAATGAGCTAATTGAAATCAATAAAATACATGACAGATATGGAATTGATGATTTAATAATGAAATATATTGATCAAATAAGAGAATTAATTTTAAAAGTGGAAAATAAAGATATAAGAGAAAAAGCACTTGATCTAGTAGATGAAACATCTTATTACATTATAAATAAATAGCTTAAGAAAATATTTTTGAAAATGTAAAATCATTTAATAAAATGAAATATCATAAATGGAAGAATTCAATAACATCAAAAATAATGTATATCCTGAAACTTTTAAATTGAGAGATTTAGAAGCTGGAAAATATAATTTGATATCTTTGAAAAAACTCAAAACAAAATTTGGATCTTCATTAATTGCAAAGCTAGAAGTAAACGATAATGAAAAAGAATTTTAATTAAGTTCTTGCCATGCTGATTTATCTGAAAGAGCAATTAAAAAATAATTATCTATTCAATTATAAAGGTAAAATAAATGATAAATATTATGATAACGAATTGAAAGAAGTTTAAATCTTTATCTTTCTTAAAAGAACACATGCAATGGCTTTTATCTTATATTTTCAAAAACTTACAAAAATCTTTGTTATTTTAATATCTTTTGTTTTTATTTTTAAAAATCATGTATTTGAATAAAAACATTTTTATTATCATTATTTGACTTAAAAATAGCACTTTTTTTAATTAAAAATGTAAAAAAAAGTTGAATTTGAAAAATATGTGAACAATGATAGTTGAAAAAATAAAGCAAATTTTTGATTAAAAAGTTTAAATTTTGAGGTATATACATGCAAAAATGCTTAAAAATTGCTTCTTAAGGGCAGAAAATTGTGTGTCCTGAAGACCGGACATATACTACTGTTATGATTTGGTCATACATATCAGCAGATGGTATTGGTTGCCTTCATGTCAACGATGGAACACTGAATGCCAGAAACTACATTGATACTATTCTAGAACCAAAACTTCTAACTTCCATCAGAGATATCTTTTCCAACAATGCATCCTTTATTTTTCAGCAGGATTCTGCTCCTAGCCACACGGCCAAAATATTGAAAGAGTGGTTTCGTACAAAGAGTATTAAATTGCTGTTATGGCCAGGAAACAGTCCTGACTTCAATCCTATCAAAACTTTGTGTCACCGTTTGAAGACTCTTGTCCGAATGAGGCGCCCATAAATTAAAAGGGATATAATTAAGGCTATAATAGTTTCCTGGCATCATATAATAACTAAAGAAGAGCTTAAAATTTTTGTTCAGCTCAATGAAACGTTGATGTGAAGCAGTAATCAAAAATAAAGGGTACGCTACTAAGTACTGATAACTCACTGCAATCATCACTAATGTATATCGATAACTATTATCGTTTAACTTTTTTTTTGTATTACAAATAATTGAATTTTGTGTTTTGTATTGAATTCAGAAATAAATTCTCTTTAAAATGATATAGACAAGTTTACATTTTGTGAAACATAACGCTTTCTATAAGCATACAAAGTTCAAAAACATAAAAATTTCCAAAAGCATCCATAATTTTGGCCACCATTGTATATAATAGCTAATAAGGAAACGTATCACTATCACAACCATATTGTACATTAAATTTTTTTATACTAGTAAAGTTTCTAAATTCACTGAAAATCTGGATATATATATATATATATATATATATATATATATTGGTACAAAAAATTGTTCTAATTGCTTATGCTCCATCAAACATGATTACTATTCTGGAGAGAAAGGCAGTTTAATCAATGCATGTCTACTATAAACAAGTGAGGTGCAAAATAAATAAGCAGCTTTTATTGCGTCCAACAAATAGTGTTTAATTAAAGATGCAGTCTTAATGAGTATAAGTCATACAACTGTATGAACCTTTAAAACACAGCTTTAGAATTTTAATATAATCTTGTATTATTCCATAGTTAGTAAATTTAGTATATTAAGAATACTTTTCAATTTTAAAATAAAACATATTTTATCTGCATACATCAAGAATCTATTTTCATTGTACCAAGCTTCGGGGTTTGTGTCGATTGAGAGTTGAATAAAGTAATCACTTAATGAATACAACACTTTTATTTGTAAAAAATTTCACTAGATACAAGAAATTCCAGCTGTAACAATCACAACTATACAGATACAATTCGTTAGATACAATAAGTAACAGCTTCCAATCACAGGTCTCAAATAACTCAAACAGAGAACAGCTTCTCTATACTAGCAGTCATGGTTAATCGTCTACACTCACTGACTGTCTTCACAAAATTGCTGACTTCTATGTAGGGCTACGGTATTTATACCTGACTTGGTGGAGAAATTTACCAGTTTTGTCAGGGTTCTGGAAGTTTCTAGGCTATCTCGCTAAATATTGGTCGTAGAGCTTAGGTGATGGATGTTTCCAGAAGTATCTATTTCTTGCCAAGTCGCCAAGAACCTCACCAACTGTCTCCAAGTTTTCTCGCCAAGTCACCAAATCATATAAATTCCACTTTTAACGTATAACGTGTCTACATACCACAATTTTCGACCAAAATGGGAGTATTACTGATATGTCGGAGATACTTTAAGACAAATACAATTATTATTTATAAATTTGTAACTTGCAACCCCTCTCAAGGAGTGCACGCCGCGGGCAGTACAATCCCCTGATAGGCCAAATTTAATATGAAAGAATTTACATTTTAAGAGGATACAAAACACATTACATACACAAACAACTAAAATACAAAAAAATAGAAAATATTAAAATTATCTATACTATTTACAAAGGGACTATGGTCTACTAATTTTCACTTTACATTACAATAAGGAGCAAATCTATCATAATGCACTACCTTTGATTTTAAAGAAGATGATTTCTTTATACGAACCACGATATCGTTAAGTCTTTTTAAGACTGTGTAGGGACCTTACCAGTTGGCTTGCAACTTTGGAGAAAGTCTACGTCAAATCGTGTTCAACAATCAAACTTTTTCACCTTCCTAAAATTCATGTCCTGTCGCTCTTGTGTCATACCTTGTCTTCATTCTTTTGGTCGTCAGGTTGATTTGGTCTCCAGCGAAGTTATGGACCTCTTCAAGATGTGCCTGAAGGTCTTGAAAGTATTCTTCTGGCAATGAAGATGTATCTGGTGGAACAAACTGCAGATCACAAGGGAGACGAAGTTCGCGACCAAAGAGCATTTGTGATGGAGTATATCCGGTAGTCTCATGGACAGCACTGCGATATGCAATCAGAAACAGCGGTAGCTTCAAATCCCAATCTTGCTGATTTCTGGAAACCATAAGTGAGAGATTATTCAAGATGGTTCAGTTTAAACTCTCTACCATGCCGTCCGATTGCAGGTGTAATAGCGTGGTCTGCGTCATGTCTATTCCGAGAATTTGACACATTCCTTTAAACACAGCAGAGGTGAAATTTGTTCCTTGATCTGAGTGAATTTCTAAGGATGTGCCAAATCTGGAAATTCATTGCTGCTCTAGAACCTTGGCAACTATAGTTGCTTCTTGATCGGGGATTGAAAATGCTTCAGGCCACTTAGTAAAGTTGTCCATGACAACTAGGATGTATTTGTTGCCATTTGAAGATCATGGTAAAGGACCCAATATGTCCAATGCTAACTGCTCAAAAGGTGCTCCTACGCCATATCAATGCAATCTTCCTCGGTTGCGTTCCTTTGGTCTCTTACGTGCCGCACAATCATTATAAGATTGGCATCATTTCTTTACGTCTCATCTAGTTTTGCTCGAATAGAAGCGTTCTCGAACTTTCTGTAGAGTCTTCATTACTCCGAAGCGTCCTCCAGTTGAACTACTAAGAAATTTTTTCAAAACATCTGAAATTCTTGATTTTGTAAGAAAAAGCTGCCATTTGTTATTACCTCCATCATCGGACTCACATTTCCTGTATAACACGCCACTTCTAATACGGAGTGAGTCCCAAAGAGCCCAATATTGTTTGTTGGCAGAACTGTAGGTGGAGATGTCCTGCCAACTTGGTCTCATACTTGAAAATTCTTTTAATTCAATAATTGGATTTATATCTTGGTTTTCTTTTTGGGCTTCTCTAAGTCCTTCATCACTCTAGGGGTCTGGTTTTGATGGCAGTGGAACAGTAACTTGGTGTACTGAAGGATTTACTAATTGATAGTTCTTCTCTACTCTAGAACAATACCGTCAGCTTCCACTACACGGTCTCCTTGATATAGCATCAACATTTCCATGAAGAGTGCCTTTGCGTTGACGTATTTCAAAGTCAAGTTCCTGGACTCGTTGAATCCATCTGGCTACCTTCTGGATTTTTAAAATTTAAATGCCAGGTTAAGGATGTGTGATCTGTCCGAAGCAAGAACTTTCTTCCATAGAGATAATGGTAGAAATGTTCTATGGCTTTAACGATTGCTAGCAATTCCTTTCTGGTTGTACAATAATTTCGCTCCGGTTTAACAAACATTTACTCCAATAAGCAATGACATATTGTTTATCATCAATTTCCTTTGACAAAACATCTCATATTTTTGTTGCTGGCATCTGTGTCTAATATGAATAATTTTCCAGGCTGGGAATATGCAAGAACAGGCGAAGATATCAACACCTCTTTCAGTTGTTTAAAAGCCTTCTCACATTCATCTGTCCATAGAAATCTCTGTTTAACTTCTGTCAACTTTTGAAGGAGTCTGGCAATACTTGAAAAACCCTTAACAAATTTCCCGTAATAGGTGGATAGTCCAAGAAAACTTCTTAATTGGTGGACATCTTCCAGACAATTCCAGCCCATAACTGAAGAGATCTTTTCAGGATCTGTGATCTTAAACCTTCAGCAGAGATAATGTGTCCCAGACAGCTTACTTCATGTTGAAATAAATTACATTTGCAGGTATTCAGCTTCAGGTTGGCCATTTTTAATTATTCCAGCACCTTTTGGATGTTTTTTAAATGGTCTTCAAATGTGCACCCTAAAATGATGATATCGTCCAAATATACCAAACAGGCTTCGTAGGAAAGTCCTTGTAATACTATCTCCATCAGGTGCTCAAATGTTGCAGGTGCATTGCAAATGGCATAACCCTGAACTGTGGTGACACAGTCTTTTGTCAATCTTCAGGATGTATCTCTACTTGCCAATAACCACTCTTGAGATCCAAAGCCGA
Source organism: Latrodectus elegans (assembly GCA_030067965.1). NCBI lineage: Eukaryota > Metazoa > Arthropoda > Arachnida > Araneae > Theridiidae > Latrodectus > Latrodectus elegans. The sequence continues at coordinate 119,063,387 of CM057819.1, forward strand.
AAACCATTGATTTTCGGATAAAGTATCAAGTGTATCGTCAATCCTAGGAAGAGGGTAACTATCTTTTTTAGTGATGTTGTTTAATCGATGATAGTCAATGCAGAATCGGGTAGAACTATCTTTCTTCTGAACTAAAACAACAGGCGAAGCCCTAAGACTCCCTGATGGCTCAATGTCATTCTGCTGCATTACCATCATACACCTCTTCCTGCTTAGCAAATGATAGTCTTCTCGGATGTTGTTTAGTGGGTGGATGATTTCCTTGATTTTCCTTGATGACGGAGATTCGGTGCTGTGTTATTTTGGTTTGCCAAACATCAACATCATTCTTGGAAAAGAGATCTCCGAATTCTAATAATAGATCTCCAGCAACATTCCTCTGTTTATCATCAAACTCTGCACTTTGAAGGAGCTCATTAGTGTCAGGAGGCTCAGATAGTATGGCTGATAGATTTTTCCACCAAGTCAGGTATAAATATCCCAGCCCGACATAGAAGTCAACAGTTTTGTGAAGACAGTCAGTAAGTGCAGACGATTAACCATGACTGCTAGTATAGAGAAGCTGTTCTCTGTTTGAGTTATTTGAGACCTGTGATTGGAAGCTGTTACTTATTGTATCTAACGAATTGTATCTGTATAGTTGTGATTGTTACAGCTGGAATTTCTTATATTTAGTGGAATTTTTTACAAATAAAAGTGTTGTATACATTAAGTGATTGCTTTATTCAACTCTCAATCGACACAAACCCCGAAGCTCAGTACAATCGGTGTCAGAAGCAGGATTGAAGAGTATATACAATGTGTAAAAAAAAAAAATGGATATGGATTTAATGAAAAGTCCTCTCGAAAAATTAGCGGAGTAGATGAATGAGATGAAAGCTTGGAAGGAGGAAATGAAAGCTGGACAAGGAGAGATGAAAGCTGGACAAGGAGAGATGAAAGCTGGACAAGGAGAGATGAAAGCTGGACAAGGAGAGATGAAAGCTGGACAAGGAGAGATGAAAGCTGGACAAGGAGAGATGAAAGCTGGACAAGGAGAGATGAAAGCTGGACAAGGAGAGATGAAAGCTGGACAAGGAGAGATGAAAGCTGGACAAGGAGAGATGAAAGCTGGACAAGGTTGGTTGGTTGGTTGGTTGGGTTTTATGGCGCAAAATCCAAAAATGGACATGCTGCGTCAAGAAGAGGGTTTTGAAAAGGATATTTTATTTTATTTATTTATGTATCATTTTTCACCATTATTTTTAAAACCCAAGCAACATTAAAACTTTAAAACACAAAAATAAATGTATACGTTTACATTAAAATCCAATTAAAAATATAAAAGGAAAAATTCAAAAGTATATATCAATTAAATATGATGTAAAAAACCTATTCCCCTCAAAAAGGCAAATAGGTTACTGTGGGGTGGTTCCCCAAGCAAATCACATAAAGTTAAAATATCACATTTAAAAAAGAGTAAACGATATTGGTTAAAATATGGACATGCAATTAAAATATGATGTACAGTGAGTGGTTCATCACACGTTTCACACCATGGTTTTAGTTCACTTAGAAACAAATGTCTGTGTGTGAAACGTGTGTGTCCGATACGAAGTCGAGTCAATCTAACATCTGCACTTCAGAACGGTAAAACAGATAATGAGGTGAGTGATGAGAAAATGGTACGGAGTTTGTTTCCGAAATGCAAGTTCCATGATTCATCCCAAAGGGAATAAATAAACCTTTTAATACCCTTTCTCACATCTGAGAGCGGAATAAATAGTAAAACTGGATCTTCAGCAGCCTTTGCAGCTGCATCCGCTCTCTCGTTTCCATCAAGACCTACGTGACTTGGTATCCAACAAAATATTATTTTGTATCCCTTGCCAGCAAGGGAATCCAATGCTCTAAAACTCGACACAACTGGATGACATGTAACACTATTGTTCTTCAAAGCTTCAATAATACTCATGCTGTCAGTGTATATACAATATTTTTTATAATCATCTGTATTCACATGCTGAAGCGCGTAGTAAATTGCTGTTGCTTCAGCAGTAAAGATGGAGCAGGATGGATGTAGGCTGTAACTAAAAGCTGTATTGTTAATAAAAATTCCACAGCCCACATGTCCTGCTGTTTTCGAACCATCTGTGAATACAGGTTTATAGGATTTGTACTGACAGCGATGAGAATAGTATAGCTGATGAAAAACAATAGGTGTTGTGTCCGATTTTCTGTAGAGAGCAAAGGTATTGATGAAAGTGTTTGTTGGGTCATACCAAGGCGGATGAGTAAATGGATCAACAGACTCTATCCGAACATCACATAGGTCTGTGAGCCACAGATGTGATTTGGCTCATGTTAGAAACGGTGGGATGCTCATTGGACGAGCATCGTATAATCTCGTGAGAGAGGTATTTGGAACCATGGAACATATTGGATGATTAGGTGTCGACTTGATTTTAGCATAATAATTGAGAGACTGCTGCATTCGTCTCAGGTCTAATGGCAATTGTTGACATATTGCATACAGACTCTGAACGGGTGATGTGCGGAATGCGCCTGAACATAATCTCAGAGCAGAATGATGGACAGTGTCCAGTCGGCGCAAAACAGAAGACCTAGCGGATTCGTAAACAACACAACCATAGTCTATGCGGGATAAAATTAATGATTGGTAAACTCGGAGGAGTGACGTGCGATCAGCACCCCAAGATGTATTTGAAAGCACCTTGAGGATATTGAGTGATCGCTCACACTTCTTCCGCAAATGTAGAACATGCGGAAGAAAGGTTAATTTACGGTCAAATATCACTCCGAGGAATTTTACCTCACTGACCACAGGTATAGGTGTATTGTTTATACGAATTACGGGATCATTGTGGAGACTAGTCTTCCTGCATAAATGGACACATTTGCTCTTGCTAGGAGATAATGTATGGCCATTCTCAGCACACCATGCAGCAATTTTATTAACAGATGTTTGTAATTGTCTCTCAATTAAATTCATCTTAGACCCTTCACACGATATTTGCAGGTCATCAACGTACAAAGTACCATGAACAGAAGGTGAAAGTTGATGAAGAATGCTATTTATATGAAGATTAAAAAGGGTGACACTTAAAATACTTCCTGAGGAACACCTTCCAGGTTGGTTAAAAGTATTGGACAAAACGTACCAATACGAATTTTAAAACCACGGGAGCGTAAAGTTTTGTATAAATATCGGCAAATTACCCTAAAGCCAAAATCATACATCCTACGGAGGAATTCCATAACGCCACGTCTGTGTCGTAAGCCTTCTCTATGTCAAAGAAAATGGAAACGAGATGATTCCTCCGCACAAAAGTATTGCGGATCTGCGTTTCCCAAATGAGTAATATTATCTAGAGTGGATCTTCCTTTACGGAAGCCACTCTGATTGATATGTATACATTTATTTTTTCTAAGACATATCACGAGACGGGCGTTGACCATACGCTCGAGAGTCTTACATAAGCAACTCGTCAGAGCTATTGGTCGATAATGTGAAGGAACAGAAGGATCTTTACCAGCCTTAAGGATCGGAATCACTATTGCTTCGCTCCAAAATAATGGAAATTTATTTTCAGTCCAGATCCTGTTAAACAAAAACAGCATGTTCAACAGTGAACCTGGACTTAAATGGCGAAGCATTTGATAGCTGATTCCATCAGGTCCTGGGCTAGTATCATTGGCCTGCTGTAATGCTTTTTTCAATTCCAACATCCCGAAGTTTACAGTTGTATGCGGAAAAGCTTGTCCATGGTTGAAACGAATTTGTATTAGCTCAAGCGCGACTCTTAGTCCTTAAGAACGAAGGACTATAAGAGTCGTTGCTTGAGACACTAGCAAAGGTTTCACCAAGAACGTTAGCGATGTCCTTAGGAGAAGAATACACAGCAGCTCCGGATTTTAATATAGGAATAGAAGATTCCCTGTAGATTCCATTTGCTGCTTTTACTCTTCTCCACAACTGTTTACTGGATGTGGAAGAAGTTATTGATGACACATAGCGAGACCAAGATGCCTTCTGGAAAGCTGGACAAGGAGAGATGAAAGCTGGACAAGGAGAGATGAAAGCTGGACAAGGAGAGATGAAAGCTGGACAAGGAGAGGTGAAAGCTGGACAAGGAGAGGTGAAAGCTGGACAAGGAGAGATGAAAGCTGGACAAGGAGAGATGAAAGCTGGACAAGGAGAGATGAAAGCTGGACAAGGAGAGATGAAAGCTGGACAAGTAGAGATGAAAGATGGACAAGGAGATGAAAGCTGGACAAGGAGAGATGAAAGCTGGACAAGGAGAGATGAAAGCTGGACAAGGAGAGATGAAAGCTGGACAAGGAGAGATGAAAGCTGGACAAGGAGAGATGAAAGCTGGACAAGGAGAGATGAAAGCTGGACAAGGAGAGATAAAAGCTGGACAAGGAGAGATAAAAGCTGGACAGGAGGAGCTTAAAAAGGAACTTAAGATGGACATTGCAAGTGTTAAAAAAAAGAATTCTCCAATATCATTCAGGAGAAAATTAATGCAATGGAAGATAATGTAATTTCAGTTTAAAGTTTTGAAGATAGAAGAAAACATTAGACAAAATAAATAAAGAGATTGAATGCTTAAAGAAGCAAATGTCAAACAGACATGAGGAGCCCCACGTGGCACTTATGCCTTCCCTAGCCACGATTAAACTCTAAATATTTGATGGAAAATCAACCTGGCAAGAACCAGTTTATGATGGTAGCAGAAGCTAATGGATAGAATCCCAGAGTCCAAGCTTTTCATCTGGCGACTTCTTTAAAAGGAGACCCGCCAACATCCTCGAGACGCTTCCGGAAGAGCAAAGGCACAATTTTAAAGCCCTATCAAGTGCGCTTGAGCTGCGGTTTGGAGAAAAGTGCACAAAAGAATATAGCAGACTACAATTTAAGTCCCGCTATCAAAAAGCAGGTGAAAGTCTGCAAGAATTGGCTACTGATATTCAGCGACTCTCCCATCTAGCATTTTCAGACTGCATAGCTGAGACACGTCAAGATCAGGCTCTCCATCATTTCATCGATTGTGTGCGGGATCTGCAGATATAGAAAACACTTAAATTCGCCAATGTCAAAGATATCGGATCTGCCCTTGTCTACATACATAAGATAGAGGCCACCCAGTGGGCTGCGCATAAAGACTGGCACTCAATCAGAGCCGTCTCTACTACTGATATGGAATATGATATAAGAAAGCAAATTGAAGATCTGCAGCGAAAATTCTGTAGCTTAGTATTGAGTAAAGGGAACAGAAACACGAAAATTCAGTGTTGGACTTGCGGTGCAGTTGGACGCATGCATAGATACCAAATGAAAATAAAAAGATGGTGGAAATGATCTTCCACCACAGCAGGGAAACAAATATGTGGTCATCTCGCTAGGTGGAGATGTCCAAAGAGTCAGAAGCTCCATTTCAAATTGTTTCAAATTTCTTCCGTAAGTGGTGGCGACAATGGACTTTTTGTTATGGGACATGTCAACGAAGTTCCCTGCAAAATGATAATCGATACTGGAGCCAACGTAACCATCATTAGGACAGATATGACTCGCAAGCTTGGTGAGAAACTCATCTGGATGCCACCCTGCATTACCCTCCAAACTGTGACTGGTGATAAAATTAAAGTGCTTGGAAAAGTAAATCTAAACATTGCATATGATAATGCCGTGTACCATCATATGGCATATGTCGCTGATATAAATGGCTAATTTATTCTAAGATTGGATTTCCTCAAAGAATAACATTTCAAGTTAGATTTTAAAAATAATGAAATACACTCATGTTCTGAAGACATAGCGATTTTTAATACGAAATATTCAGATATTAAAACAGTCCATCATATAATTGTAAAAAGTGAAACATTATCACCAACAACGGAGACAATAGTTTTAGGAGATCTTTCAGAAGTTAATAATTTTCATTATAAATTGATTGAATAAACCACTTCTGACACCAGTTGTACTGAGCTTCAGGATTCCTGTCATTTGAGATTTGAATAAAGCAATCACTTAATGAACACAAGATTTTTAGTCGTAAAAATTTCCACTAGATATAAGAAATTCCAGTTATAAGAATCACAATTATACAGCTACAATTCATCAGATACAACAAGTAACAGCTTTCAATCATAGGTCTCAAATACCTCAGACAGAGAACAGCTTATATATATATATACATACATATAACATTATTATTACATATTATTAGTTATACTATTATTACATATATACATATGTATATATATATATATGATATATTACGTATGTATATATCATATATACATATACATACATTATTATTATATATATACATATATATATACATATATATATATATTATTACATATATATATATATATTATTATTACAGTATATATATACATTAATACACATATATATATATATATATACTACATGTACATACATACATATACATACATATATATATATATATACATACATACATATATATATGCTATTATACATTACATTATTATTATATATTAATTTCCCATATATATATATATACATTGTACATTATATATATATATATATATGTTATATATATGTCATATATTATATATATGCACACATACATTACATATATATACATACACATATATATATATATACATATATTTATATTATATATTACATACATATACATATACATACATTATATATATTATATACATACATATATTATTATATATACATACATATATATATATATATATACATACATTATTATATACATACATACATATATATATACATTATTAGATATATACATACATATATATACATACATACATATATTATTATTACATACATTATTACATTACATATATATATACATTATATATATATACATTACATATACATACACACATATACATACATTACATTATTATATATTATACATATATATACATTATTACATACATATACATTACTGATAGAATTATTATTATATTACATATTATATATATATATATATTACTTACATTGAGTTGATATTATACATATATATATATATTATTATTATACATACATATATATATTATTATTACATTATTATATATATACATACATTATATATTATACATTATTTTATATTTATATATATAAGATATATATACATATATATACATTATATATATATTATTATTACATATATTATTATTATTACATATATTATTATTATTATTACACATTACATATATTACATATATATATTATTATATATATTATTACATTATATATTATTATTACATATATATATACATATATTATTATTACATATATATGATATATACATTAGTTATTATATATATATATTATTATACATTACATATACATTATTATTCACATATATATACTACATACATATATATATACATATATACATTATATATTACATACATTATATATACATTATATATATTATTATTATATAGGCTACATATATATATATATATTATATATATTATTATATAGTATATATATATTATTATTATACATATATTATTACATATATATATATTATACATATATATACATTACATATATATACATATAGTTATACATACATATATATATATATATATACATATTATATATATATTATATACATATATATTATATATATACATATATATACATACATATATTATTATTATATATATATATATTATTATTATATATACATATATATATTATATATCCATATTATTTATTATTATACATTTATTATTATTATATATAATACATACATATATATATATTATTATTATATATGTATATATATACATATACATATATATACATTATATATACACATACATATTATTATATATACATTATTATATGAGTATATTAGTTATTATTATTATATATATACATATTATATATATACACATATATTATTGAGTTAGATATATATGATATATATTATTAGATATATATATACATTATATATATAGTTATTATTATATATATATATATATTATTATTATGTACATATATATATTATATATATATATATATATTATATATATATACATAGTATATATATATTATATATATATATACTATATATATATATATATATATATATATACATATATATATATATATTATTATTATATATTATTATATTATATATATATATATATTATATATATATACATATATATATATATTATTATATATATATAGCATACATATATATATATATACATTATATATATACATGTATATTTATACATATATATATATATATTATATATATATATACATTATATATATATATATACTTATTATATATATATACGTATTGATGATATATATATATTACACATTATATATATATGATATGAATTTACATATATATATATATACATACATTACTACATATATATATGATATTATTATATATATTATTACTTATACATATATATGATGATTATTATTTACATATATACATTATACATACATATACATATTATTATTACACATATATATATATACATACATATTATTAGCTACATACATGTATTATTGTTACATACATACATTATACATGTATTATTATTATATATATGCATATTATATATATATTACATTATACATATATATATTATTATATATTTACAGTATATTATATATATTATTATATACATGTATTATTATACATATATGCATTATTATATATTATTACATTATTATTATTATATATATATATTATATATTATATATATTTATACATTATTATACATACATTATATATATATACATATATTATTATATATTAGATTATATATATATACATTATATATACATATATATAATATTATATATATTATTAATTATATATTTATACATTATATACACATTACATATTGTATATATATACATATATATATATACATTATTGATATATATTATATATATATATATATTATATATATATATATATAGTTGATTATATATATTATTACATATTTATATATTATTTATATAATACATATATATATGATATTATTATATATATTACATATATATTATTACATATATATATATATTATATTATTATTATATATATATTATATTACACACATTATTATTATTAGTTATATTATTATATTATTATATATATATACACATATTATATATATAATATACATTATATATATTACATATATATATATTATATATATATATTATATATATTTATATACATTATATATTATTACATATATATATATATATATATAGTATATTATATTATATATATATATATATATATTATATATTATTACATTATATATATATTATTATTATACATATTATTATTATTACATTATTATATTATTATTATTACTATACATTACTATATTACACACATTATTATTATTATATACATATATGTATTGATTATATACATTATATACATATTATTATATATTATATACATTTATATTATATACATATATATATATATATTATTACATATATATTATATATACATTATATATATATATATATACATATATATATATATATGTTATTATTATATATTATATATATATATATATATTATATATATTATTATATATATATTACATATATATATATATTATTATATACATTATATATATATATTATATATTATACATATATATATATATATATACATATATATATAATATATTATATACATATTATATACATTATATATATTATATATACATATATATATTATTATATATATATTATATATATATTACATTATTATATATTATATATTATTATATTATTACACACATTATTATACATTATATATATTATTATTATTAGTTATTATTACATTATTATATATATGGTATTATTGAATTATTATATTATATATATATACATTATTATATATATATATATATATATATAGTTATTATTAATACATATATATATATATACATTATTATTATATATATATTTATAATATATATTATATATATACATAATATATATATATATATATATATATATATATATATTATCATAATATATATATATTATTACATACACACACATATTATACATATTATATACATATTATATATATATATATACATATATATATATATATATATATATTTACACATATTATTATTATATATATATATATATATATTACATCATTATATATACTATATATATATTATATTATTATTACATATTATATATATAGCTATTATATATATATATATATATATTAATATATATACTATATATATATATATTATTATTATAATAGCATATTATTATATATATATATATCATATATATTACATTTATTACATATATACATATATATTATATATATATATATTATTATTATACATATTATATACATTATATTATTAAATATATACATATTAAACATATATACATATATTATAAATAGTTATATTAGATATACATATTATTATTATTACATATTATTATATACATTATTATATATACATATATTATTATATACATTATTATTATTATTACATATATATATTATTACATACACATATACATACATATTATATTACATACACATATTATATACATATATATACATACATATATATATATTGTACATTATTATTATACATACATATTATTATTATTACACATATATTATTATATATACATATATATATATATATAGTATATATATATATATATATATATATATATATATATACATATATATATTATATACATTATTATTATATACACACATATTATATATTATTATTACACATTACATACATATATATTATTATATTGACATATTATACATATATATATTATATTATATATATATATATATATACATTGAGATTATATATTATACATATATATACATATATTATACATTATATACTATTATACATACATTATATAATACATTATTATATATATATACATATTATATACATGTTATTACAATATATATTACATTATATATATATTATATATGATAATTATTATATATATACATATATATGACATTATATATACATTACATTATTATATTATTATTATATACATATATATTATTATATATATATATATATATACATATAGCTATATACATATGTATACATATATATATATTAATATATATATATATATATATATATATATATATATATATACATATATATATATATATATATACATACATATATATTACATACATATATTATACATACATATATATATATTATGCATACATATATATATATACATATTACATATATATATACACATACATATATATATACATTACTGTACATACATATATACATACATACATATATACATACATAATATTATATATTATTACATTACATTATATACATTACATTATATTTTATACATACATACATATATATTATATATTATTATATATATTAGCTATATTATTATATTATTATATTATATATGCTATATATATATATTAGTTATTATATATATATTATATATATATTATTATTATATTATTATTAGCTATATACATTTACATATTATTATATTAGGCTTACATATATATATACTATATATATATATACATATATATATGACATGGCATACATATTTATATTATTATATGCATCATTATTATACACACATACATATATTATGTACACATACACATTATATTATTATTATATACATATTACACACATATACACATTACATATATATATATACATATATATACATATATATATATACATACACATATTATTATATATTACTACATATATATATGTACATATATTAATTTATTATTGATTATATACAATACATATACATTATATATATATATACTACAACATTATTATTATTTGTTATATGATATATATATATATATATACATATATATATATATTATATGCATATTATATAAATAGGTCTATTAGAGATATATATACATATATATATATATATATATATAGTTATTATTATTATTAATACATATGATGATATTATATATATATATATACATACATATATATATAAATAGTATATTATTATTATTATATATATATATACATACATATATATATACATATACATTATTATATATATATATATACATATATATATATATATATATATATATATATATATATATATATATATATTATTATATATATATTATACATATATATATTATATACATATACATATATATACATACATATTACATATATATACATAGTATATATACATATATATATAGTTATACATACATAATTTTCACATATATGCTTATACATATACATATATACATTGTAGTCATTAGGAGAGAGGAGAGGAGGGGGTCCGCTCCGGCAGAGAGAGATTGCCTTGGACCTGCGAACGAGGAGGTTCAGCTGGCGCTCCTTGGGTGTTTGTTCTGTTGGCCGTTTAGAGCCATAATTAAATTTCTATTAATTCTAATTCTAATATATAATACTATTAATGTTAATTTTTAAATAAATGTTTGTATTTGTTCGAGTTGAGCTTTATTCTACAGAACAGACACTACACTTTCGCACCCGACAAGATTACGAGCTGACGTTTCTGACATAATCTGAAACGGAACTGTGAATTTGCTTATTTGACTGTTTGTATTTCACAAGAAATTGAGATGGCTTTTCTCGCAAAAGGAAAGAAAGAAGATTTACGATCTATTGCGGTAGAATTAGGCATTTAGAATGCTGCGAATTTATAAGTTTACGAACTAAAAAAATTTATAACAGAATGCGAGAATTACGACGAAGATTTCATTAAAGAATTCTTAAATTCGTTGATTGAAGAACGAAAAAGAAATGAAGAAATTGAAGAACGAAAAACAAATGAAGAAATTGAAGAACGAAAAAGAAATGAAGAAATTGAAGAACGAAAAAGAAATGAAGAATTTGCAGAACGAAAAAGAAATGAAATTGAAGAACGAAGAAGATTGCAAGAAATCGAAGAACGAAAAAGATTGCAAGAAATCGAAGAACGAAAATGGAATATGGAAATAGAAAAACGAAAACAAGAAATGGAGTTCGAGCTTCAAAAACTAAGTTTAATAGGAAATGAACGAACAGGAGAAGATAACTTACGAGATACTGGTAATGATTTTCATTTTAAGGCGAAATTAGATTTAAATAATATTTTACAGAAGTTTGATCCCAAAACAAATGATTTAAGTTTATATCTTGTCCTCTTCGAAAGACAAGCCAAGAGAATTGAAATCAAAAAAGAACTTTGGGTTGCGCATTTAATCGGATTATTGCCATATGACGTTGTGCAAATTATAGCAAGAGAAGAAGAAGTCACCGAGGATTACGACAAAATAAAGAGTTTACTTCTGAAAAGGTATAAACTAACTCCAGAAAAAATTTAGACAGTTCTTCACGAAACACCATAAGAAACCAGAAATAAACTGGCGAGATTTCGCTTATGAACTGAAAAATTATTTCTTCGAATGGATCAGTGGACTTGGGATACGAACATTTGAAGAACTATGTGATCTAATAATAACGGATCAAATAAAACGCAAAGTTCCCTTAGAAATTAAAGAACATTTTATTGATGTTTGGTCAAATTTTAAAACTCCAGAAGAAATAACAAGTAAATTGGATGATTATGAAAATGTCAGAATGAATACTAGTGTCAAACCGAAAAAATTTCCTCGCAAAGAATATTTCAAGAGATATAATTATAACGAACAAGAAGAACAAAAATATTCGGCAGAGTCAAAACAAATCCCTCCGTATGTTAGACAACAAAAATTTGAAAATTTCCGGAAAGAAGAAAATTTTGAAAAAAGAACTGTGAAAGAATGTTATATTTGTGGAGATTCACATTTTGCGAGAGTATGTCCAAAATGATTTAAAGCAAATAAGAAAAGCGATGTTCTAACAGCAAAAATTCGCTCCCAAATATTAAAAGAAAAGAAAACGGAAATTGAAATAAATCCTCTTCAATATGTGGATATTTAAGTGGATAATACCCCAGTAAAGGCTCTCGTAGACTCTGGATGCCAACTTCCAGTCATAAATAATGACTTCATTTCAAAATCGAAAACAGAAAAAGGAAGAGTCGTTTTAATCAGTGCTTTTGGCGAAAGGATAGAAGCTGAATTAATGAGCTTTCAAGTAGCGTTGAAAACAGAAAATAAAATGTTTTCGAAACCCATCGAAATAATTGCAGCTGTTACAAATAAAATCGAAGGGCAATACGAAAGTTTTTTATTTATTGGAAAATGAAATGCTAGAAGAAAACAAGGAGTCTGCCGCCTGCTTTGTTTTGGCGTCGCAAGAAGTTGAATATCATAAGGAGACTGCTGAATCATCACGCGCCGAAAATATGGGTCAGATGCTCCGTTCAAATGACGCCACGAATCCGAGTGTTTCTGATGATGTACAAGTGCTGAAAACCGAAACAAACTGTAAATTGAGTCAGTCGTTACAATTTTAAAAAGAACAACAAGAATGTGCCTCTTTGGATGAAGTGAGATCTTCTTTATCACGTGGTAAGGGTAAATATTTTGAATTAGATGACATTTTATTCCACAAAGAGAAAGTTTGTGGTGAAACTGTAAATCAGTTAATTTTACCGAAATGTCGCCGTCAGAAAGTTATGGATTTAGCTCATAGCTCTGTTTTTGGAAGTCACATGGGATTAAAGAAAACAAAAGAAAGAATTAGATATAGTTTTTACTGGCCGAATATGTCAAATGATATTTTAAATTTCTGCAAATCATGTAAAGAATGCCAATTGCGGTATCCGGAGAAGTCTTCCGATAAAATTCCTATTTCTCCAGTGCTTAGACCAGACCTGCCGTTTGAAGCTGTGAACGTGGATATTATCGGGCCGATTGAGCCTTCGTCGGCACGTAAACACAATATGTTTTAGTACTGATGGATCAGCATTCGAGGTGGCCAGAGACTGTTCCTTTACGTTCTCTAACAGCAAAAGCAACCTGTGATGCGCTATTAGAAATTTTTATGAGGACTGGTATTCCAAATATTATTGCCAGTTATCAAGGGACTAATTTTACTTCTAAATTAACACAAGAATTTATTAATCGCTTAGGATGTTCTCCCAGATTTTCAGTACCAGCGTATGCTGCCAGCAATGGATTAATTGAAAGATATAATAAGGTTCTGAAGAACTCTCTTCATCATGTCATACGATTAGATCCCAGCAATTGGGATAAATATATTTCTTATGTACTCTTCGCTTACAGAGAAGTGCCTAATTGCTCTACTAGCATTTCCCCCTTCAAGCTTTTATATGGCAGAGAAGCAAGAGGACCTTTAAGCGTTTTGAAATCAAGCTGGACTGGTGAAATCCCTGTTCCATTAAATATGAGTAATTCTGTTGTTGATTATTTACAAGATCAGAAGGTAAAATTTGAAAGAGCAGTTGAACAGGCTTCATTGATAGCTGCTGGAAAACAACAAGCCTACACCGACTACTTCAATCGCTGAACTGTTCCTAAGGAATTTAAGGTGGGTGATCAGGTTTATTTATTAATTCCGGACTCTTCTAACAAATTGTATGCCAGGTGGACAGGTCCTGGTGAGGTAATTGAACACTGCCCACCTAACTCCTATAAAGTTAAACTTCCAGATGGAAATATTAGACATTGTCATGTAAACAAGATCAGAAAATATTATCCAAGAGTCAATGCTGTGGGAATTATCTTTGAAGACGACAAAGCATTTGGTAAAATTCATGCTTCTCCAAGACTTACTAGTAAATTACATACCGAAGATCCTCTGAAAAATGTATGTATGCAGCATTTACCTAAAGATGATAGGGAAAAGATTTTGAATTTATTACGTAATTATAAGACTTTGTTTACTGGAAATGTAAAAATAGCCAAAGTTGATGAACATAAGATCATATTAGAAGAAGGGAAAGAACGTAAAAGACCTTATGTTTACCGAATTCCAGAGGCTCTTAAATCCCAAATAGATGACCAGATCGATGAACTAATGGAATTAGATCTCATAGAGGAGAGCTCGGATGAAATAGCACATCCGGTGGTATGTGTAAACAAAAAGGATGGAGGAATTAGGATGTGTATTGACTACAGATCTCTT
This sequence comes from Latrodectus elegans, assembly GCA_030067965.1. Taxonomy (NCBI): domain Eukaryota; kingdom Metazoa; phylum Arthropoda; class Arachnida; order Araneae; family Theridiidae; genus Latrodectus; species Latrodectus elegans. Next base: position 119,079,566 of record CM057819.1, read on the forward strand.
AATGCTGTGACAAAAACGGATGATTTTTCTATGGAAGATTCAATGCAATTAATTCATTGTATTGGAAAGGCTAATATTATTTCCCCATTGGATCTACTGAAGGGCTACTGGGCTATTCCAGTAGAGGAAGCTAGTTGTGATTTCACCTCATTCAAAACCCATAGATCTCAATATTGTTTCAAAGTCATGCTGTTCGGA
>CM057819.1:119084763-119212263 GCA_030067965.1 Latrodectus elegans
AGATGCATTTTATTCCTTGTTTTCTGCAAATATCATTTGAATTATTTTTGACTACAAAGATAAATGATGTAAAGGGAAATAAGTGTATATGATGGAAAAATGAAAAGAAAATACCTCATATTTATATTGTTATTTAGCACAAACATGATTCCTTTAGTTTCAACCAATACATTTTATAGCCATAAATAGTTTAATAGTTTTAAAATGTAATGTTCTATTCCGGATGTTAATAAAACATACAAAATAATTAAAGGAATGCAAATAGGATCTATGTGAAGAGTTTCAAAAAATTTTCATTAGCAGCTCAGATATACTTAAATCTTTTATTCTTAAAATTAAATTATAATCCAACAGTTTTTTTTTCTTTTATTTATTTTTTTTTCCTTTTAAATTTATATTTTTTGTGAGACAAATAAGATCTTCACTTTCAATTGTCCAACAGGATAAAAAAAAAATAAATGTTACACATTTACTTTCTATCCTGTAGAAATAAAATGTATTTCTACATTTATTATTCATAAGATTTCCTGTACATACAAATTAAGTCTAAATAGAAATTGTTTTTATATTTTAATCAAGTAACTAGTAATTTTCATGATGAAAAATAAAATATATACCTTCAGCTTCAATATCTTGTGACATAACAATATCAACAGTTTCGATTTCTGTCATATAGCCAAACATGGAAACAGCAATCTAATAGACAGACATACATTAAAGGAAATCTAATAAATGAATATGTATTAAACATTTTAGTATGTAATTATAAAATTACTATATCAGCCAAAATAGTAGAAAGTCTTTAATTATAAAATTTAAGTCAAATGTTTTTAGAGAACATTAAATTAAAATCTTATTTTTATACAAGATTTAAATAATGCAAAACTATTTTTTAATAATCGGCAATATGTTGCCTAAAATAGGGGAGATGAATTTATAATATTTAAATTTTGGTCATACTATTCTCTATGACAGCATTTTATCAAACATAAATCTATAAAACAAGCATTGTTGAGAATTCTCATAAATGTATAACATGAGAGTTAAAATAAGAATTTTCTAAATTTTCTCTTTAATTTCATGCTAAATACTTTTTACACTTTTTATATAGATAACATTTTAACACAGGTATGTGATTAAATCTTTTAACTAAATCATGATACAGTGAACATTTTTTCTTCAATTATGATAAGGAAATCATTTCATGTGTAAAAGATGCGATTTTAAGAATGGAAGTGAACAAGTAAAATGAAGACACTTAGAAAAATAGATTTTCACATTAATTATATAATCTACACTTTCAAAATTTATAGAAACCTAATACAGAGAGTATTAACACATTTTTAGAATGATTTCCATAACGAATTTTAAAAAAGTAAATGTTTTAGAATAAAAATTTTTGACAACAATTATTATTTGAAATGAGAAATATCGTTTGCAACTTTTAAATTTATTCTTCTTTCAAAATATCATATATAAACATGCTCCGAACTGAAGGATATGTTTTTGCACTTTCTGAAGATAAACGTTCTTATTCCAGAATTCAAAAACGTAGTGAAATGCATGATATTAAAATTTCTAAGTGCAAAATAAGCAATACTATTAATCAGACAAGTAAAAAACTGTCGATCATTATTTCTACATAGAAAGAAGACTCCAAACAAATATCAGTAAAAGGTACATACTGTTTCAAATGTTTCCAAAGTGAAATCGCTGATAACAAGAGAAAATTTGCCAACACAGAAATTAATTGCAAAGCCTTTAGATACATCTGTAGTAGCAATAAATAAAATAATAAACCAGCATTTACAACCTAAAAATGATAAAAAACATAATGTTCATCAGCTTTTACAGAGACACGCGACTCAACACAAAACATTTTGTAGAATCCAGTATGAAAACCACTTAGTAGGAGATAAATGGAAAAATGTGACCCTTGATGAAGCATGAGTTTACCTAAATGACTGTAACATAAAAAAGTCTTTTTACTATAGAAAATGAGGAGAAAAAATGCACAAATCCGTTTCCATTAATGTAAAGAAAGTTTCAGTAAGGGATTTATGATTGTTGTAGGTTTCTCCTACAATGGGAATTAAAAATAAGATCTGTGGAAAGAAATGTTAAAATCAACTCATCGTACTATCAGGAGAAAGTTTTATGCCGAATACTTACAAAAGAAATTCCACTTCTTTATCCCAGTGACTTTCAAAGAGAGAAACTTCATCAAGACAAAGCTATAAGTCATACTTTGAAAACTACCACTGCATTCCTTGAAAATATGATGACTAATACAGTTATTGCATGTATACATTTTCAATATATCCCTGCGAAGTCTCCTGACGTTTTTACCTATGGTCTATTTTGCCTTTTGTCTGTTAAAAAAAGGCTCTTTCTGACGCAAACCCACCACAATAGATGGACTCTGGAAAGTTTGAAGAGGAATGGAAAGCAATACCCCTGGAAATATTGTGAAACGCTCTTCTATCATGGAAATCACGATGCAGACTTATAGTCCAGAAAAAAGGCTATCAGATCAAACATTTAAAAAAAAATAATCTTTACATTTGAAACATTAATTAAACGGCCACGAAATCGTTCTAAAAATGTGTTAACACCTTCTGTATAACCACAATATAAAACCACAATCTCCACAAAATAAAGCATTAGAGTTCCAGTTACTTAACAAACTGTTTACCATAGAAAATCAAGAGTTGTAATTTTGCCTTATATTAGAAGAGTAATTGTGATATCACTATAGCTGTTTTCACAATATGGTAATAATAGGACATCACCATAGCTGTTTTTCAACATACCCTATGTTAGCAGTTGTCTCATATAACACTAGAGGGGTAAACACTTCAAATTATTTTACGACAGAATAAATCCAAGTTTTAAATTTAATAAATAAGAGAAAGATTTTCAATACAGGAGTAACATTTTATTAAGTCTAAGGATAGATTTCAAATAAAATTTATTTCTTTTTCTTTCTTTTTTTTGCTATTTTATATGACATTAAAAAATTAACATTTAAATCTTAATGTTAATTAATTAAAGTATTAGAAAAATTATTAACAGCACAGTATATATTTGTTTATTCTTTCATATAATGCATTAAAAACATTGGTATGAATTTTTTTTCTTCATCACCAAGTGATGTTATAAAATAAGCACAACTTATCTCTAACTGTATTGTACTGTAAAAAGGGAATGCAAAATATTCAAAATTATAAACAAGCTTTAAACTTAAAATTCATTCTGAGATAATAAATACTTCATTTAATAAAAGTTAGCTTTTAGAATTTTTTAGATACAAAAGCATGTAAAGTATTTAGCACGAGATGATACTATTTCACAAAATTGAAATATTATATGTATCAAACTTTTCATTTTTAATTTTGTTTAACAAAAAGAATTTCAATGACTATATTTATATTTTTTAGAAAATGCTTTTTTAAATTTTACTAAGTATCAAAGACAAAGGAAAATAAAAGAATTTCATGGATGATATACTTCACTTCAGAAGAAACAAACCTGCTTCAGTCACAACTCATTTTTTTAAATGCTTTCAGTGTGAGTACAATTTTATCACAGGACATGATGGTCCGACTGAATCTCCTCTCATGCAAATGATTGGGGAACATCTCTATTTATAGTTACCCCTCCCTTCTTCATATTTACTCTTAAGATAACTTTGGAGTCCTTCCTCCTGCAAATTCTACTTCTGCATTAAACTGGATTAAAAAACACTTATACCCAAGAAGAGGTTGGTAAGTGTAGTTTAAAATGGGGGAAAAAAATCAGTACTATTATTCTTTTTCACATGCAACAAATTTTTTATCATCCAGTAAAAGGATGATGGTAATGAAAATGATTGATAGAAAAGGAATATTAATTTCAATTAAAAGAACAGTGTGGTATCAAACAAATTCTAGATATCTTTTAATATCAAGGATTAAAACTGAATTAAATAACATAAAATTTAATAAACAAAACTTCTATATTCAATTCTTTACTGAAGCATAATGAATTCAATATATTCTTAAAACAAATCATTAAAAGTGATGGAAAATGGATATCTATAATAAATTTAAGTATAATAGATATGCTAAAGACTATGTGCTAGTGCAGGAATAAAAAGTGCCAAACTGGTTTACTGTCTTAGAATGCTTTTATATGATGTAACTTTTGTTCTATGATGTAAAATGATTGTGTAAGTGCACAAAATTTGTTTTGTGCGCCATTAACCATTAAAGCATTTGATAAGTAATTTGTTTTTATTTGATGATAGTTTAAGTTTTCGAAATGGATGATTTAATGTTTATATTTTGAAATATTTTTGAAAGCTAAGTTTTTAAGGGTACAGTGGACACTAAATTTGACCAAAATATCGATTTTTCATTTTTTGTTTTATTTATTACTGCATATCATTACCTTGCCATTACAAAAAAAATTTTTAAATTTCGACGACTTTTTAAGTAGTTATGAGTAAAATAAAAAAAATTCATATTAGGGCCACGCCCTCATATTTACATTTTTATTAGTTTCGGAATGGAAAATTTTTAGTTTCGTTATTAAAATTTTGCTTAAATTGCTTGCTATTGATCAGACCCCAACAAACTTTATTTAATTATCTTAACTTGCTAATCTGGCAACCGTTCTTTGAGATTTGTTTGTTTACTTTTTCTCTAATGTTAGTTGTTTGAAGATCATTTTTTCTAAAAAAGCTGTTTTCATAACTATATATCGAAATTTTTTAAAATTTTTTGTTCAAATTATTGAAATATAGGATTGTTTTGTTCATATTTTGTACTATGGATCTCATAAGTTCAAAATATCGAAAACCAAAAGGCCGTCCTTGCAATCGTCGTAAGACTTTACTTGCCAATCTGAAGGGATCGTCTGCTAAAAAAATTGCATCTAAAACTTCTGATTCGCATTGTACTTCAGTACCTATAGAAGAACAGGCTACAACGTCTGAAGTAAATGAGTACATCATTATAGATAAGCAAATGTGGTCTTCTCTACTGGAAAACATTCCATGTTCTGAATGTGGGAATTATTCATTAGATATAATTCATGAAAGAACACTAGGATTCTCTGCAAAAATTCAAGTGACATGTATCTCTTGCAGGAAGAATTTTGGATCAGTTTTCACTAGCTTAAAATCCAATGAAAATAAAGCTTTTGAAATTAATAATATGTTTAGAAAGCATTTTTATCCATTGGAAGAGGATATGCTGCTATGGAAACATTTTCAATGGTCCTAGGCATACCATCTATGGATAAAAACATTTGCTAAATGCTTGAATCATCTTTCAAAGCAAAATGGCTCAGTGAAAACTGAAATGTTAAAAATGTCACGGAAAGCTGTGAGAGAAGCCCATGTTTCTGCTAATAACAGCTTAGAAAGTGAAAGTGTTATTGACATTGGTGTATCATACGATGGTACCTGGCAGAAGCGTGGTCACACCTCTAATTTAGGTGTAGGATGTGTGATTGACATTTTGACGGAATTGTGATTGACTTTGAAATTCTTTCGAAATGTTGTCCCGATTGTTTTGCTTGTGAACGGATCTAGGAAAAAAAGTGCTGAATATTTTATTTGGTATGAAGGGCACAAAAGTGAATGTCAAAAAAAAACTACAATGGCTCTTCGGTGGAATGGAGGTTGCTGCTGCAGTTACTATGTGGAAACGTTCCATTAGTGACTGCAAGATGAGATACATAACAATATTGTCAGATGGGGACTCGAAAACCTTACATGAACTCAATAGATTGAAAGTGTATGGAAGTAACATAAGTATAAATAAAGAAGAGTGTATAAATCATATTGCAAAACGACTGGGTACATCTCTTGAAACAAAGTGAAAGAATGGCAAGCAAAAAGGTAACACTGGGGGAAGAAAAAAGGCAGTTTAAAAACAGAAACTATAGCAAGACTTCAAAATTATTATAGGAAAGCTATAAAAGATAATGCTCCAAATATAAATAAAATGAAAACATCAATTTTTGCATCATTATTGCATTGTATGTCGACAGACGCTAAGCCTCAACACAGTAAATGCCCTGAAGGTGTTGATTCATGGTGCTTTTTTAAACGTGCCATTGCTAATGGTAGGAAACCAAAAAGCCACAAGTTCATGAAGACAACACTTTCTCAAGAAGTGGGTGAAAAAATTCTTCCTATTTATCAGAGGCTAGCTTCAACGGAGATTCTTTCACATTGTACAGCTAACAAAACACAAAATGCAAATGAAAGCTTGCACAGTAACATTTGGAGAAAATGCCCTAAAGAAGTTTTTGTTTCCTTCAAAAGACTTGAGTTAGCGGTTACATCAGCAGTGCAGGAGACAAATTTTGGATATGTAGGTACATTGATGAACAATTTTAATGTATCTGAAATTAATGACATCTCCGTATCCATTGCTAACAAGAAAGACAACAGAAGAAATGCACAAAAGAAACGAAAAGCTACTGAAGCTTACAAAAAAGCAAAAAATGTAAAAAGGTACCAAAAATCACTAGCTGTAAAACAACAAGAAGAATCAGAAGGTGTTATGTATGAGGCTGGGGCATTTTAAATGACAAATATTACTGATAACATTTTTTTTATCTAATTATATTTCTAAACTTCTATTTCTTAGTAATTCATATGTAGCATTACTGATATCTAAATTATAGTAAATGTAAAATTAATTAGCATTTTTTTTGTTAGCTTCATATAAAATACCATGTACATAGTTTATTTTTGTATTTCTTATATGTATATATTCTTTATTGATGATGTACTATTCATATGTAACATTACTGATATCTAAATTATAGTAAATGTAAAATTAATTAGCATTTTTGTTAGCTACATATAAAATACCATGTATAGTTTATTTTTGTATTTCGTATATGTATATATCCTTTATTTATGATGTACTGATATCTATTTATTTATTTCATGGTATTACATGATTTGTTCACAATATATATTTTTAAATTTCACACTGTAAACTGCAATATCTTTTATTTTTTTATGAAATAAAGCTTATGTAATGTCTCTATTTTGAAACCATATTACAAAAATGATTTTACTCAATGTCAAACCAAAGTGTTATATATCTTATCCATAACTGATGTGCCACACTTAAATATAGGGCATTTAGGTAACTAGATTTGCTTTCTAAATGAATTATTTCGAGCAAAAGAGATTTTAGAAAATTGAAATGAATGAAATGTTTCACTTCATTCATTTCAATTTTCAAATGTTTCAAAAAATCATGAAAATTTTCACTTTACACCTGTTGTCACGGCCTCTGTTTAATGATGATTTTACAAAATAATTTATTGTGTATGTATCTATTTTAAGTTTTACTAATTATATAAGTTTTATAATTCAAGTTTTAGTATTTGTGCATTATTTTATATACATTTATTCAAAATATTTAGCTTGTAACTTAAAAGTGTGATTTTCTCAAATAGGAAATTTTTGCATTTATAAAATTTCAAAACACTCCATCTTAACAAATTTTGTGCAAACTTCTTAAAATTTTCCACATTTATTCTTTAGACACATATAATTAAATTGTTGGGAACAGAAATTTGATGCAATTTTTTTGTTGTTACTTTTTTCAATTTTTTATTTTATAGTCACCGTTTTATTCATAAAATTGGATAAAAATTATTTTTTTATAATTTTGTAAACTTTTTAAAAGAAAATCTTTCCCAACAATTTTTAGAAGGGCTTTAAACGTATCATAATCTGTATTATTTTAAACAAAATATGAAAATTTATTGCGCATGGAACAAAATCAATTTTTTGTCTTTTTATTTAATTAAATCTTAATTAGTGCAAAAATTAATGACATAATTCTTTCAAACTTGGCTCAATTTATTCTTTTTATGATATAAATAAGTATACCAAATTTCAGGTTCATACCTCTATTATTAAAAAAAAATTTTTTAGTGTCCACTGTATAAGTTTTAAGATTTGAAATCCTTGAAAAACTGAAAAAGTTAAAATGATAATATCACATTATAATATATAAGGAAGAGAAAAATCAGCAACAATAGTGAAAAAATTAAGATATATGTGCAGAAGATTTGACTGTTCAATATTATTAATTTAAGTAAAATAGAATACTAAAATTATTTTGAATATTTTTTTTTTAAAAAATTCAGCTATTTTTTAATCAAAGTTATTTAGTCTATTAATTGAAGTGATATGTGTAATAATGCAGAAAAATTGACTGAATAGTATAAATATACTGTATACATAAAAATACGATCATTTTGAACAAGCAGAATTGTTGAATATTGGAGAAATAAGAAATGCTTTAAAATATTTTAGCTAGGTTCAGATGAGAAATGATACAAAAAACTTAAAGTTAGATTACAATATATGAATTATTTTGTCCCAGCAGATGATTTTTCATTTGCAGATTGCAAATAGTTTAGCAAAGAAGGAATTTTATATTGAAAGAAAAATATAATATGGTATGTTACTGTTATACTATGATGTTATCATTTTAAAGTGGGATTACATTGAGATGATTGCACTTAACATTCACAATTAGCATTTAGAAATGCAAATCTATCTTATACTACTGTATTTAGAATTTTTATAGCATTTCCTTAGGATCACAATTCTTTTCAGAATGCAAAGCCATTAGCTATAGCCCTGAATGTTGTTTCACCAGCATAACTCTCTGTACCTAACCCTCAGTTGAGCTCCACTGTTTGGTGAAGCAGCCAGGTTGAAGTTTTTGTAATTTAGAAATCAAGCAGAATAATTGATCTGCTACACAAAGAGGCATCATTTCACTTAGAGGACATTGTGATCACTCCCTATTTAACATGTCATAGCTGCCTATAGTAAACATGACAGATCTTCAGTTAAATAGAAGAATAATGTGTCTGACATGTGCAAAATGTTAATTGGTACTCACCAAATCATGTAGAAAGAACTGAAAACTAAAATCACATCCATGCATAAAATTATCTATAAGGAAATTCATGTGAGAAAAATTGTTTAGGTTAAATTGTTAAAAAACCACCACAAAGGAGTGTGTCATAATTAATAAAAAGATTCTAAAACTATTAATGATCATGGCTATTACATTATTCCTAAAATCATATATGGTAAATCCAATTTTTGATATTACCTCTAATAATTCAGCAAGATTAACAATTGAGTTTGTTGAACATTATAGCTATGAAATTTTAAAAATTAGAAAATTTTCAAACATATCAAAATAATAAAAAAAAAACGTCTTGATTTAGCTATATGTTACTTTTGGATAATTTAATCTAAATTAGAACTTGTGAAGTCTTTTTCATTCCAAAACAGAGATTGATGAGGATAAAAAATGTAATGCCTGTATCATCACTTTAAATAAAAAATAAGTTAATGGAATGGGGTAGTTTTATTTGGAAAAATCTACTACAGAAATGAACAGATACTCAAGAAAATCATTTTGAACTGTGCTATAATTTCATAAGTATGATGCTAAATTTCACAAGGCCTTCAAACCAGGAATATAATCATTAAAAATAATTTTAAAATGTCACAATTAAGTTTAAACATAAACTGAATAATTTAACAAGAAATTTTAAAACTTATAATGAATGCAATGTCTTGAATTGATTATTAGAGAGATAAAATTTTATGAAATAGAACAGAATAACTAATTTTTAACCAAATTTTTCTTAATTATTGTAAAATAACAAAACTATTTTAGCAACTAAAATTTACCAGTGGATTATTGGCAGAATAATGTTCAGTATTGTATTATTACTAAGAGACATAATTGGAAATTTATTCTTTGAATGAAACACATGTTCTATTAATTAAAAGCCATTGTTTCAAGAAAAAATGAAAATTATTTGTTCAGTAATATAAATTTAATACAAACTTGTTCAAAAGCTTCTTCAATTGTAACACCCCCTATGAAATTATGTTAAGAAATTTATAATAATGTACTATTAAAATTCTTGGATCAAAGAGCATATAATTTCATTTAAATAAAACCATGGAAAAGGATACAGGAATGTAACCTGAATTAAAAAGAAAATTGAATCAATTACAATCATTACAGATAATTGTACAATTAAATTAGATATGTTTTTTAACTAAATAATACTAAATTAAAAAATAATTATTTTACTTACTGCACATCAGCAGGATGATCCAAATCTGAAAACAAAAATAGGTAAATAAATAAATAATATATAAACTGACTAAGAGAGAATGATGTACAATCCACTGTATTTAACATAAATAGTTAAAAATTTCAGATTTTGCTCATACAACTTAAAATTCTCACTTTAGAAATATATTCTTCATGATAAACGATAACAATAGAAAGCAAAAAATAACTGTTAAATGAACACACTATACAATCCACCAAATTAACCAAATAGGAAAATTAAAGAAATATATATGTAAAGATATAAATAATTATTGTAAAAAAAGTACTCATGAGAAACTATTATATACATATTTAACGATATTCTGATGATAATTGTGCTTATTGTCAAATATTATACAGAGAGAACTTTGACTTTTTTTTTATTAAGAACTTTGACATCATAAAGAAACATAAAATGTATGACAATTATATGGTAGTTTTAATTTTGAACTTAATCCTATAAGATAGAAATTATTTCACTTTTTTAATCAGAACCCAAACAAAAGATGACTATTTTTTAACAAAAAAAATATTTTTGACGATTTATTACTTATACATATGCTAGCGACAAAGTGAAAATCTTGACATGACCTATATTTTTTCCATTTCACAAATTTAAAATAGACTTGACTTTTATAACATCATATTATATCAACTTTATTTTTGTGTTTAAGAGAGATAACAAAACAAAATAAAAAAATGTTTTGGGAATTTTTACAAAAAATAATTAAATTTTGTTGTTTTGAAGTAGAATTTGGTAATTTATATAAGATAGCAAATATACAACTGGTCATACCTAGTTGCATTTCTTACATAAAAAAAAATTAAAAAAAGGGAAACTTGATATACTAAGCAAGAAAACTAGGGTTTGTGATCAAATTTAAAAAATAATAAGTTCATTACAGTTTTAAAAATCACTTAATAGGACAAATAAATTTAAATTACTCATTAAATATTTAAAAAAATTCACAAAGTTATTCTATCTTAAAAGAAATAGTTAAATATTCTACTTTATATTATCAGGTGAATAATTACCTAGCTTCATATTTATCAAGGTTGTGAAAAGTTAAGAATTGGTTGAAATGATTCATTCAAAGTTATAATAAGAATTATAAATAAAATTACAGTAAATACTCTTCCCAAGTATAGAACCACAGAAAACAATTTCATCTAAAATTCCAATCACATAGGATTTTGAAAGTTAATTCAACATGCTCAGTCACAAATAGTACAAACTCCTCACTGCTATTCTCTGTCATTTAATTCTAGAGATCTTTTTCCAAACAAAGAAACCTATCTACAATATTTGATTCCCAATATCTAAAAGCTAATCAGATATTAATAAAATAATTCTTTATTTTCATGACATTTGCATACCAACATAAGCTTTAATTTTAAGGTTTACTAACTATATTACTTGGAATAACAGATACTCTTCTCAGAAATTTAAATCATTTTAGAAAATCTACTGGGCTATCACAATTTTCATTATTTTTAGAAAATATAGACCAAGAATTATGAAATCTAAAACGAATGTAATAAAAATGAAGGAGTGAAAATTTATTTATTTAAAAAGATTGACTTAACATATAAGTCAAGCTTGACAACATTTTTAATCACCAAAAAATAAATGAATGAACAAAAAGGATTGCATGTCATCTGCGCCAATATATACATAATTGCATCATATTTGTTGAGAGAGAAAGAACAAAATCCCAGAGAAAACTCTAAATCTAAGTCCAAGTTCTTATTGCGTAAAATATTCTAAATTAGCAGAAAATTTATATAAATTTAACATAAATGTTAAAAATTTTTATTTCAAGTATTCCTAAGTAAGGAAGGTATTTTACATTAATTTACTTCCTTAAAACGTGACTTTACACAGAGAGTGTAGTGAAGAAAAATACTTTACATTCATATTTCATTTCTGGTATTTCCAATTCTTCTTCGGTAAATTCTTGAGTAGGAAAATCTATATCAAAACCATCATCTACATCTCCATTATCAGCATCAGCCATTTTAATATAAAATCAACGACCAAGATACCAAGATAAATATTGGTCTGTCTATAAAATATTTCTAATTATACTAGGTTCATAAGGTTTTAGTAATTGATTGAATGATTAAAAGTTTTGCAAATCACGTTGTACATCAAATTTTAGAGCTTGTACCACTGCTGTAAATGTCGGTTCAAGATCTTACAGTATTATATTAGTATCAGCCATTGTCGTTAAATTAAATTTCAGGGGTTTGAAGAGTTATAAAATATTTAGAACTATAAACAAATCACTCAATTTAATCTTAATTGGAAACTAAATTCTTAAGAAACAATAGCATTTAAAGTTGGTAGCCATATTTGATTTAATTTGCTATACTATATTTCGGCCAATATCCGTCCTATCTTGACTGCCCAAGATTGGGAATATCTTGGCTGTCACTATAAGACCACTAATGGCATATTGTCGAAAATTTGGCTTCCACTATTAGTCCAATAATAGTTTATCTGGGCATTTTCTACATTGGGGAGAACTTAGTCCTCATTATGAGAACAATCTAAGCATTTCCAGTGTTGAGGAAAACATGGTGCCTATTATCATTCCATAATCGGGGCTATCTTGGTGAGATTGCGAATATTGGGACCAACTATTTTGCTAACTGAGTATCGCTGTGGTCAACTAGTACAACTCAAGTCAGGGCTAGGTACAGAGAAATATGCTGATTGTAACTAACTGCTATATCTCAAAGAAACACCTGTAGTTTCTTTGATTCTATACCGAAGCATGTGGTAGTGATTATAGGCAACAAAGGCGACTACACCAATTACTTATTTATTCATCATCCACACTTCAATTATTTGTTCATTTTATAATATTTTATCTCACAAATAAATTTTGGTGATATTTTTGAGCTTTTTTGGTGTTGCATTTTGGATGGCTAGCAAAATTACTAAAAGAATTAAATATACCAAAGAACAAAAAAGCAATATTAAATTTGTGTTAGCATGAATGATACTGTACAATCTAAGTTCACTGGGTTAACTAGAAAACATTTTCTACTAGTCAAAGTTTTAATATGCGTCATAGGTTAATCTACTTGTCAGCTGACGTACCAACTTTATGTGTTGGCCATAATGTCGCCAGAAAGCATGCATCACCATTGTGCTTTGAGACGTTAGACGCTATGGACAATGAAATATAGTTCCGTTTGCACCGGTCGATATTATGTTCATTAGTTCTGGTTGTCCTCAGGCTTCATCGTTTTGATTATCAATCTATCATTCAAAATGTGCACTGCGTCAGTTTCGTTATTTTTATGTGAGCAGAAAGCAGTAAAATAATTTTTGCCTTTAGCTACCCTAATCAAATGTCAGTCCTATAACAAATCTACCATATTGCTTCAAATTTTTAAATATTATAAACTATTATATGAAATATATAAATCATTAAACTTAGTGTCAAATGTTACAGGCAATCAAATATTATGAAAATTAGTTTGTGTCACTATACTTGAATTGTTACTATTGATTGGCGAGTGAACTCTCAACAGTTTTATACTAACTAAAGCTTACAGTAATTACCAAAAAATTAACTTTCAGCTGAAAAATTATTTTTTTCGAAATTAAAGGATATTTTTTGATTAACTTCATCCATAAATATCCTCTTTGCCATAAATATGTTCGAAGGTGAAAGATTTAGATCAAAGAGACCAATTTACCATACTGATCAATTCCCTTCAACTTCATCTGAAAATGCTCCTCTTGATTTGGAAAACGAAAATAAACATAAAAAGATCAAACAAGATAATTCAATTTCGAATCCACCCATTGAATTAGCTCTACCTATTCTTCAATCTTTGGCTGATGGTATTGATTTTTTTTTTTTTTTTTTTTTTGCCACTGCACTTTAGTTTTTTATGTATGTAATTTTCATTTTTTTTTTCCTGTTATAGGCTACTTTAAAGATTTTGGTATTTCAAAAACTACAGTTATTAAAATTCATGAATATCTGCAAACAAACTTCCCTGATGGCATGCCAGAGTATGTGAGAATATTTTTGTGTTTTTTTTCTAAATGTTTGTTCCATTTCATTATCTCTAATATGTCATCAACTAATGCATAGGTATTTTGACATATTCTGTTTAAGAGATACCTTGTTTGGAAATAGTCATTTAAGCAGTTTTTAATTCTATTAATGCCTTTTCTTTAAAACTAATTATTGATTTTTATTGCTTATTCCCAAACTTTAAAATCTAAAAACAATTTTAATTGAAAAAATTGCTTTTATAGAACAAATAAATATAAGAGTTTAGAATTGGCATAGAATATTTCTTTTTTGCACATGTACAATTAACAAACATGAATCAATATATTTATCAAGATTTAAACTTAAATATTATGTTAGAGTTACCATAATTAGTTAAATGTTAATGAGTGATGGAATAAAACTGTTATTTTTATCTCATAATTTTAAATTTTACGTGATGTAAATTTTTCAGTATTACTTGGTTTCGTTGTCTTTTGTTATTATAAATTGCTAGTTTGCGTGAAGAAACAATAAAAAAGAAGTCAAATGAAGGGCAATCATAAACACTTTCATTTTTTAAATTGTATTTGACAAAACATGTAATATTTTAAATATTATTTTACATTTAAACACAAAAATTCGAACATACCTGCAAATTTTAGTTACATTTTATATTTGTCTGACCCTCACTGGTTTAATTGAAAATTTTAAAGAGGCTGCATTGCAATAGTTGCCATCACTCTGTGGACTCCAGGGAAATAACAACTGATTCCCTGGAGGGAAAAAAAAAACTACCAAAATTGTACAAATCACAAAAAAAACCGTTCTTTTTTACCCCATCAAATAGTTAAAAATCTTTTAAAAAGGATTTAAGGAAAACATAATAAACTAAGACATGGATTGATGAAGTCACAGATATTCCATTTTGACCCAGGGACAATCTGTTGCAATTTTTCACATCACAACTAGCCACAATTGTTTCTCTAAACATCTATACCATAAAAAAATAGCAAGTCCTCTTTGTCAACTGTGCAACATATGAGGGGAAATGAATGTGAACCATTTGAGGTATTGCCTTACACTGAACTCGGAACACTTTTGGGAGATATATTACTGAGCTCGGAACAAGATGAAGGATTTATAGAGTAACAGTGATTTCAGTTTTGTCTTAGAGTTCATGTTACATTTATTTTTTGTTCTAGTTTTAATGTTTGTCATTCTGACTACAATTGTATTGTATTCTGCCATTAGAAAAAATAAAATTAAAAAAAAAAAAACTTTGTCATAAATGAAGTAGTCAATTTGTAACTGGCTGTATAATAAATAATTATAATTTAACATACTAATATCTCTGGTTTTCAGATGTGTTCTTATGCAGTTGTATTATTGTTTTCATAATACTACATTTCTAATTTTGTAGTTGAGGCCATCCTTGATGCTTTTTTTACTCTTAATTATAAAATAAAATTGTTCTTCGCGTGTCTAATAATTTAATCAAAAATTATCACAAATGATTTATTTAAAATATATTTATAATAGATAATATCTGTAAACATTTATCAAATATTCTAATGGTTTCTATAAATATTCAAAAGTAGTTAATAAAATAGAAAATTTTTGTAAATAAATTTGTTTTAAATGAGAGAAAAATTTGAATTTTTTTCATTTTCTGTAATGGCGTATGTTATTTAATAAAGAATATGTATTTAATTTTGTTTCTGAAATAAAATTTCAGCTTTATAGACATTTGCAGAAAGATTTTAAAGATGATTGTTTATCTAAAACAACAGTATTTTATTCATATAAAAAATTCATAGATAGTGAATCTATCAAAGATTATCAGCATAGATATTTCATTTTGATTAAAGATCAAGTTAAAGAATTGCTATAAAGTGAAAAATTTTTTATAATAAGAGATATGGTTTATTTCATACTTATCAAATGACCAGCTGAACGATAAAAATTATTTTCGTGTTTTGCTTAATTTGCTTGTAACAACTTATTAAAAACAATATGAAGGAAAAACTTATGGGTTTCGTATACTAAGCTGGCAGCTGAATGGTTAGCATTCTGGCCTTCTATTTTTACAGTTTGAATCCTACCTTAGTGTAAATGCTTATAGATAAGGATCCAGTTTAAACTGTAGGTCCCAGTCTGATTAGCCGTCTAGTGCATGTATGATTATTGACCAGTATTATGGGTTTTCCATAAAGATAATGCATTTTCTTACAATGATTATTTATCTTGTTAAAATGTTCAACAAATATATGATCTAACAAAGGTCATATTCTGCAAATGTGTAGTGATGTGATTCTTGTTCACATGCTTTAAATTGCTCTTTGAGATCATTGTGTTAAATTCTTTAATTTGATTTTCTTAAAAAAAAAAAAAAAAAAAAAAAAAGAAAAGAAAAGAAATTTACTACAGACTGAAGATCTTTACAAAAACAATTTTTAAGCATGAAAATTTCAATTCTGAAGTAATATTAATAAAATGTAATTTTTCTATGTAAGATACCCTCAACCAGTCTATTTTTCAGTCAAAAAGCAATCTTTCTCGCATTTGTACATTGGTCTCTTAATATCTGACTTCACAAGTTTCATTTTTAGGCATCTTTTGTCATTATTTTTATTGGAATCAATAGTGTATATTCATGCTTTTACAAAAATTCACAAATACAACAAAAAAGGTTATCTTAAAAATAATAAATTATTTTACAGTGTCATTTATAGTAGAAAATCTTTGATGTTTTATTTATTTTTTTTATTGATGGTACATAAAAGTTACTCGTGTTGTTTACTTGTCAAAATGAATGCAGAATATGATAATTTATGCCTGTTGGTTGTCAAACAGAAATATGCTAACCCATTTATTTTAACTAAAGAGATGATAAAAATTATTTATTTTGAAGAAGCAGGCCTACTTGCAAATGTGATAAGCTAATCGAATTTGAAAATTCGCCTTGCCTTTGCTTTATATATTTGTATTCCATTCAAATTAACTAAATTTATAAATGGTTATATTTTTTGGGTTTGTTTATTTTTCCAAAATGGAATCCAAAAAACTTCACATTTTTCTCTGTAAAAACTGACTTTTCTTATTTAGACTCTTTACTGTCTTAATCCATCAGACTATTTTAAAAGTCTGTATGCAAAATAAAAATATTAAATTAAAATGAAAATCACAGATCTGTGTGTAAAAGGTGAGAATTTTTCATATGCAGTACTTGACAGAGAAAATGCAGTACCTTGAACAAATATACAGAAAGAGATGAAAACCATTATAAAGAGAGAAATAATTACAAGCAATATATATATATCTATATATACACACATATATATATATACACACACACATGCGCGCACGCACGCAGATAGTAAGAAAATAATATGCTTATTAATTGGTTGGGCTACAGTTGCTGGTAATGAATTCAATAACATTATTAGGTATATTCAAAGAGTGCAAATCATCTTCTGAATACTGACTGTATTCTCTTTCAACCATTTGCATTAGTTCATGTTCTGAACATGACAATGGCAAGCTGTCTAAACAATGTTTATTCATATTCCAAACATTTTTGATTAAATGGGAGATTCATTGAGATATGTTGACCATTTGATTAGTTCATGAGCATATTAAATTTATACTGTGTGCAATCTGGTTTTTACTTTGTTGATAAATGACATTCAGCATTGTCTAATAAAAGGTTATTGTTACAGAATAATATAAATCGCTCATGCAGTGTTGAGCCATTATACTTCTAATAATGTGGTCACGATAATCCACAGTTATAAGTCATAGCATCCTAAATCATTATGACACATTCTCACATGATATGTTGGTTTACATCTGATCCATCGATCTGTCATGTAGTTGCTGCTAGATTTGTGCACAGTGACTATCATACGTTAAACAAAAGTCTGAAGCATTTGGATGCATCAAACTTTGCATTTTGAAATCCATGTGACTCTATCTTGGCATGATTTTAAACTAGTATCAATTTTAATCTTGTTAGAGAATGCCATGACTGTAAGTCTAGTGATGCCAATCAACAAAAATGACCTTACTTGAAACAGGATCATTGAGAGTATTTTATACCAGCTATAAAATATCTGCATAAGTAGTTTAGTAGCTTACCTGGGCTGGGCAGCAGATTTATCAATCCAGAAAAATTTTATCATTCTATCAGCACTATCACATCTAGAATATGTTCCATATCTTTCTTTGTCACTACTTGTTTCTTTGCATCTTTGTCACACCTAGTATATAGCAGTCATATATAATTCTTTTTTCCACCAGTGCTTGATATACCAACTAACTTACTGTTCTCAATCTTGATCTTCATATGTGTATTGTTTGCTATAGGTGCCTTGATCTTCTGTGTCCTGGTATTCTCAATACAGGATATTTCCTCTGACATAGGGTAACAGTTCACATAAAGATTGTTCTGCCAAATAGAGCAGCACATCTATTTTCAATCTTGTTAATTCATTCTCTTCTGCCCTACTTAATCTGTGCCATAATGCAATACACTTGACGTCATTTGCATAACTTAGTTTGATATGTTTACTCTATATTTTACTTATTTCCAGAATCAATTATTAAAATGGATTAATTTCCAGACTCAATTTTTAGTTTAAAATAAATTTGTACCAAACTTTTCAAATGTTTTCTCCGAGCTTTTGAAATAATGCTTTAACTTAAAAATAATTTTTGCAGATCAGTGTCATTTATCTGTATTATATCTCAAGAAAATATTAAAAAATAGCAGTTTTCTCATCAACACTGTATCAGATAAATTGTATCAAGTTTTATAAATTGTGGAAGAATAATTTCCTGGCAGATAAATGTTTATTTTGTAATGTGAATATGTGTACTAAATATTAGGTCTACCAGAAAGTTCCGTCTGTTCCGGTTACAATCAGTTTCAACAAGTATGCGCATATTCCTGTGGCACATGTTTGGCTCTCCCTTTTGATCGCTAACAATGTATACACATTTTCGTCGCAGATGAACTAAAACGTAGTTCATTCTTGTTAGTATTAAGTGAGACTGATCGTGTGCCCATGACTATAGACAAAGTTCAATTACACCACTGTATTTTGTATGAATTCCAACAAGGAAGAAATGTTACAGAAGTGTATAGAAATTTATTGAAAGTGTTTGGGGAAGTTACAGTTTCTGATAGAATATGCAGAAGATGGTTAAAAAAATTTCATGTAGGTGATTTCCACCTTTCTGATAAGCCACGCTCTGGACGACCATCTTTGATCGACGATGATACTGTCAAGATCATGTTAGAGCAAGATCATTTTTTTGACAACATCGGAGATTGCAGAAAGACTTGATTCAGCTCAACAAACCATTTTCGACCATATTCGGAAACTAGGGTTTGTGTGGAAGTATTCGAGATGGGTGCCACACAAGGGGGGTTTAAGTGAGAAGAATTTGAATGATCGAATCATCATATGCACATCTCTGCTTGCACACAACAAAATCAAACTCTTCTTGGATCGGATCATAACTGGGGATGAAAAGTGGATTACCTATGGAAACATCATAAGAAAAGGGCATATTGTGAACCCGGAAAACCTGCCCCCTCTACCTCTAAACCGAAGTTGAGCCTGAACAAGAGAATGTTGTGTGTATGGTGGGACATTCGAGGACCAATACATTTTGAGCTGTTGAAGCAAAACGAAAGACTAAATTCGGAGAGGTACTGTCAGCAATTGGATAAATTAAAAACAGCACTCGCCCTCCAAGAAAAGAGGCTGGCGATGTTCAATAGGTAGGACATCATACTGCTTCATGACAATGCCAGGCCACATGCTGCTTTGGGTATTCGTCAGAAAGTTGCAGAGCTAGGTGGGAAATTCTGTTGCATCCACCATACTCCCCGGACCTAGCACCACATGATTATCACTTATTTCTGTCCTTACAAAATTTCTTGCTGGGCAAACAATTCAAGAATGAAGAAGATATCAGACAAGCACTGGTTCAATTTTTGGCCTCTAGAGATAAGAAATTTTTTAAAAACGGGATATACAAATTGCCATCATGCTGGCAAGAAGTCATAAATAATGATGGCAATTATATTATTCAATAAAGTTTAGCCAAAGTATGAAAAAATGTATTCCTTTGTTTCATTCTAAAACGGACAGAAATTTCCGGTAGACCTAATAATTAAATTGTTGGAAAAAAAACCATTGAAAAATTTTGCATATAATAATTATTTTTAACTTTGCATTAAACAGTTGTAAATTTTGTTTTAAATAATAGTGTTTGTCTCCATGTATGATCTAGAAATTTTATGTTGTATAAATATATAACACAAATATTTTTGTGAATTTTTTTTTATCATAATTTTTTAAAGGAAACTAATTTTTATAAAAGTTGCTGTAACTGTTCTGATATAATTACATAGCTCAGTAATTGGCCAGCCAATGTTTTTGTAAGTATAATATAATATTTTTATCTGGGTAATAAATACCCAGTGAATCAAAGCATAGAAGAGTATATTTACATTTATTCATATTCAGCTTTATAATTATTATTTCATGGTAATTATATTTGCATATTTGACTTGCAGAAACATTTAAGTAAATAGGGACTTTTAAAAAGTTTGACTAGTGGTGTTAATAATTATTAAAATAATTTTAAAAATTCAAAAATCATTTTTGCATTTGTTTATCAAATGTATGTTTACATTTAAAATCCCTCAAGTTATAAAAAATTTTGAGATTAAGATTAGGTTATGTATATCAATAAAAAGTTAAATTACACAAAAAAAAAACTTTAGTAAAAATTAGGAAATTTATGACAGTTATTTTTTTTTTTATTTGTTTATTTGAAAATTTTAGAAAAAGATTTATACAAACTTAATTATTTAGTTATGCAATTTTTCCCTTTCAAAAAATTTATAGAATGATAAAATTTATCGTCCTTATAAGTCAGTGCAAAAAAACTTACTTGAAAGTCTACAGTATGACAGTAAAAACAAATTCTTATAAATAATAACAAACAAAAAATTTGCATGAAAATAGAAGAAAAAAGAAGTACAATTTGATTTTCAAAGTTCCTTTAAAAATAAATTGTATTTCTTTTCACAATTTTTTCAAATTTTATTTTGAGAATTTGTTTTTGCAGTCATATTGTAAAATTATTTTCATTGAGAACCAGATTTGTTATTTTTAATAAAAGTAGATAATAAAGAATGTCTTAGTTAATAAATATTATTTGTTTGATTTTTGGAATATATTGTGTTTTAACTTTACTCTTTATTCATTAGAAACTACAAGTTTAAATTGATATTGCTTCAAATGAAATCTGTGTAATTAAAAAAAAAATACATCAATATTATAGTCATAATATATTGATTTATAAAGCTTTATTTTTATGTTTTTGTCACTTTATCAGAGGTTTTTAATATATACCATCAAATTTGCACAATTCCACTTAGATTATGTTCGTTAAATAATTACATCCAATAAAATTTGTATTTCCATTTTTGATTGAAATTTCCATATCATTCTTTGTAAATCCACCTCTGTGGTTCCTCAATTTGATTTTTAAAATTTTCATGTTATATTTAATATTTGTACAGAGATAAAGAAAATTTTTATACTTATGTTTTAGTGTACTTTTATACAGGGAACTCTATTTTTTTAGATTTCTTGAGTTAAAAGAAATCATTGAAACGTTTGCAATGAGGGCAAAGGAAGAAAGAAAGAAACTATTTGGTTTTAAACCTATAGGATTAAAAGTACCTTCTGGATTTGTAACACATTTTAAGGTAAATTTTAAATGTAATTGCAGAATTTTTTAAATTATGACATAGTTATAAGATATTCAAATTATTTTTAATTGTTTAATGATTTTGTATTTTGTGCGAAAACCAAATCCATCTCGTTCTGTACACTAGGATTAAGTCAAAATATTAAATAATGAATTAATCATTATTATATATGTACAAATTGCCAATCTGCAATACATTAATATCTGCTTTAATCAAAAGAAAACATTAATTGTTTTTAAGTAATCTCAAACACAAATGTGTATAAGTTTTTATACATTGTTGTAATATTTTCTTTCTTAGTTCAGAACTAGATTTAGATTTAAGATAGGGTGGTTCCAAAAGAATCTAGCACCGTGGCTATAAGTCTATTGTACTACACCCCTCAGAAAGACCTATATGAAGAGACCAGTGACTGAAGCAAAATTCAGCAGACATTTTACAGGAATTTCCTGCAACATCCAAGGTTCAATCAAGTGCTGACCCAGGTATTCAAATCTATGTGCAGAAAAAATTTCACATTCACATAAAATGTGTATTGAGGTTTCTTCCATTTAATGACAACCTCTACAAGTGGAATCATCTAAAACTCCCATTACGGTGAAATGTCTTTTAAGGTGGTACAGTGTCCTGTAAGGAGTACCACTGCTCTCCTTAGACTGCTTCTATTATCTTTAATAATTCTTTTTGCCTTTTACTAGGGCTTGTGCTATTTAATAGCCCTGCTTTTCAGTTTGTGCATTGTATATATTTTTCCTTTTGTAATGCACATGCTTGTTTTTATCTCACTTAACTCATTTGTCACCATTTTTTTAATTTACCTTCTCTATAGCTTTTAGTTTAAAATTTGCTATGTAACCTAAAAGATTTTATTTCCTCATGATGATATAGGAATTTGAATATTTTGTAAAATAATTAACTCTGGTCAAGTCAAAAACTGAAATTATGACAACATTTGTTTCTGCGACTATATTATCTTTACGATAAACCAAATTTATTCTTGAAGGCAATTAAACAAAGCTGATTAAAATATAAATAAATTCACAGTGATGTGGCACCATCTGTTATTTATTTTATAAAACATAAATGGCATTTTTAAAAAACAAAAAAGACTTTAAGTTTTTTTGATGGTGTGTGCTTTTTTATTGCATTATCCTTGGCTGCATATACGCAACAAAATTTTGAACTTTTTTTAACATATAATCTGCAAATTATATGCAGGAAAATGGGGTAATATATTTTAGAAAATACTATGATGTTTCAAATCTTGAAAACTATAAAATAAATTTTGTGGTGGACAATTAAAATGTCATATTTTGTAAAAATACATTTTTACTGAACTTTCAATTTTTTTTCAGATGCCAAAGATATTCCCTTCGAAAAGAAATCCAGAGATAGGTTTACATATTATGTATAAGATTTATTCTGGAAAGCGCTTTGAAAATAGATTTAGAGACATACCTCCTTCATACTCACAAAATGTTGTTGACATTTTATATGAAATTCTTGATGAAGTTTCAATTGAAGTTCCATTTATTGAAGTACATGAACCTTTTGGTCTTGTGTCACGAACTGCTGGAAAGACTTTGGAAGAAAAAAAGCGTCTAATAGCTGCTGAGGGGATTAAAGGAAGCCCTGTTTCTTTTACATACAAAATAAAGGTTACATTTACATTTAGATTTATTTCTAAGCATTAAGTATATTCTTGTTTTAATAAAGAACCTAATTTTTATAGTTATAATTTTACATTTTGTGAAAACCACATTTCATATGATTATTTTTTTATTGAAAATGGGAAATCATAAGTATGTAAATAATTTCATTCTATATGTATATTTAATGTAAGAATATATAATAAATAAGTCTTCATTGAAAAAAATGACTAGAGTTCATATTAAAAGCTTTTTCATATTTGCTGTCTCTGTAAGAAAATACAAATAATTTTTTTAAATATTATAAATTTTTACTGATTATTATTAGCAGATATTTTCAGTGCTTTATGTTTAGAGATTTACAGTGTATTGAATAATTATTATAGACCACCTAAAATATCACTCATTTTAAAATAAATTGTATAAAAGGAATTATTTTGATAAATTAAAACAATTGCAGTAAGTTATATTTTCTTATATTAATCATTAAAAATCTTGTGTTTGTTTCACGCAGCAAACAATTTTTATGAAATCATTGTTACATAAATACATTTGAGTTTTCAAACTAATTTTTTCTTTCAAAATCATGTACAAAGTTTTATCACAAAAATATAAATGGTTATGTTATAAAGTTAAAATTTTATTTGTTTTATGAGGTATTTCACAAGCTGGGTCAAAGAGTTTATCTGAGCAAGGAACTCAAATTTGCTTTTTAAAGGATTTAGAAAATTGGAATGGGAAAAATAAGTAAGGTTCTCGTAAGTTTTGAAACTCCTATTCATATTTTAATTAAAAGAGTATTTCTGGGAAATATGAATGATTTGTGAGGACAAGTATAGGCACAATAATAGATCAATTTCCATTCTTATAATGAAACGGCTTGTCTATTCATAAAATAACATGGCAGAACAATAAAACCATCTCACATATAACAGTCTGTTGCTTTTTAAAAGTAATAACAAATGTTACTTTTCAGAAAATAAACAGAAAACCAAGACTAAAACAGTTTAAAAAAAAAAAAAAAAAAAAAAAAAAAGGAGGTTGAAATGGGAAAAGGAGGTCATGACTTGGGATGCCATTTGAAAATTTTTTCTGGTGAAAAATTCACTTTGGATGGTTCCAATTATTACTTATTAATATAGTATTTACTACTAACATCTTTATGAATGTAATTTAGAGGTTTTTTTCAGTGGGCAAACAAATGAGGTCTCGGAGCTTTTGCATATGATTCAAAATATGATATACAAAGAATTCTTGTAGATATTGATTTTGTTTATATATATATATATATATATATATATATATATATATATATATATATATATCAAGAAATGCTTTCCCAGTACCTTATAACTTTTGGTTCACTTTTAGGAGGATACAATTGGAAATTTCAGCTAGATAATGCTTCTTGCTGTATGTTTAAGTCAAAGAAAAATTGATTTCATGAAGAAATAAGAACATATAATCCAAATCTAAACAACATAAAAGAACTTTAGGATTGCTTAATCCATGACATATATAAATAAACATCAATGATTCTTATATGAATTGAAAATAGCTTCCTTGGTGAATAGGACAAAACCAAATCTTGCCCAAAAACCTGATTATGTTTATGAAAAAATGAATATTGGAAGTCATTCAGAAAAACGGTAAACTAATAACTTTTTAGTTTTGTAATAGTTTTAATGTTTTTACATTTTTGCAACAATTGCTTGAGAGAAAATTTTAAATATCACTTGAAAATATTATGCTTTAATTTTATATTTTAATTATTTGCAACAATTAAATTTAATTAAAAATCCCTTTATTACTTATAATTAAAATCTCAAACTTGATGGTTTTAAAACTTTGCAGTTGCTGATTCTTAATGCTTAAACAATTTTTGTATACAATTTTCAAATGGATTCTTAAGTTCCAAATATAATATTTGTAAAAACTGATTACTATTGCATACATAGCATATTAAATGAATGGGGGAAAAATTTAATTCAAAACCATTTTAACTGAAGCATTGGTTGAATAAGTAATCTGAAAACTTTCATTATTCTTTAGAAATATCATGAATATCATGTATGAAGAACTTTTTAACATATTTTTAAATTAGAAACACTCTTTTGATGTTAATTGGTATTTTCTCTTTTTTTGTGTATTGAGTAACTAATATGAATTTATTATGGAAATAATTATTTATTAGGAAGTGGACAATAGTGTGAAAGAGAATAGTAAATATTTTCTTTTGTAATAATTGTCAAATGTTACACATTAATTATGTTTGTAAGAACATTTCATGATTGAGAAAAACTTGATTCATTAAGAAAAATATCATGTACAGATAGCCTGATATAAGAAATTCATAATTTCTTTGTTAAAGAAGTTTTTCAAGGATGAATCAAACTATGCTGAAAAAAAAAAGAAAAAAAAGCTTTTTTTTTTGTTTGTCCTTTATCGTTTAGCAAAGATATAGCTAAATTGATGAATTCTTTACATTGCTGAAGTAAGGTTACAGATACTGTTTAGAAAATCAAGAACCACTTAAATGTCAGATATGGCAAGATATTCTTTCATAAAAAATGATCTTCTATCCTACTGATTTAGTCTCCAATGAGCTATGGCTCTGTAGAAAATGTGAAATAGCAGTGGATCAAGCATCAATGCAAGTAACTCAATTTGAAAAAAGAAAAGCAGAATTCCTTAAAAAAAATAAACTACCGTATAATAAGAATTCATTTCTGCTTCATAAATTTAGCTTAAGAAATTATTTGACATTGAAAAAAATTCTCTGGTGAGGGAAAATTATGGAAAACCATGATCAAAAAATAGGTTTACGCCACAAATATTTTTTGTTTTCAACTAATATGAATTTTCATATTAGCTGAAAAAAAAATATAAATATGATAAATTAAATCATAAAAATTCATAAGCATAAAAAGTTGATGGGATACAATATCACACTAAATGTGAAGGCTTGATTCAGATGTTAAAATGCATTTATTTAATTCTAAAAGTATTATAAAAATTTTAATCAGTATTTCAAAAATTTTAATAAATTATATCAAGTTAGGTGACTGTTGATTATAAATATTAATAATCAATTAAAATTTATAAAACACTAAATTATTAGATAAAATATATCATTTCTAAAAATTTTTATTTAAATATAGCCATTAAAAAATTAAGAAATTAATAGAAAAGTTTTTCAAGCCTCTTAGTAATACTTTATATTTTTCAGTTTTGGGAAAAAGGAGTTTTTTATGTATAAAAATTAAATTATATAATCCCATTACTAGCATAATAATTTTTTACATTTTTTTGAAGAAAGTTTTTTTTCTATTATAAATATTTAAAAAATAAAATTTCTAGTTTGAAATTTTTTAAAATTACATGTATATATTTATCTTATTATTTTTTTGTGAGGCACTCAGCATATATTTTGCACACTTTCAGTATTTAATATCATAGTTGAATTTACTACCTAATTCAAAATAAATGTAGTTTTAAAACACTATCATAAGTTCTTGATAACTACAATACACTATATTCTATTAATAAATTGTAAGTTTTTTAATGTCTATAATTTGATGAATTAATTCTTTTGCAGAATATTCGTGTTATGCCTAGATTACATGAAAATGTTATCTTAGTTGAAGTTAGAGATTCTTCTGATACAGAGCCTATTCATATTTTGCCACCATTATTCTTTAGTAGACAAATAGATAAATCTTTCATTTCTGATAGTTCAAATGAAAATGTAAGATATGCATTTTCATCAGAGGATTCTTCATTGGAAGATTCAAGTGATGAAGAAGAGGTAATGTTTATTATAGCTTTATTTGTGTTTTTATAAATTTAGTAGACATATAAATATAATAAAAAAGCCTTTAGGTTTTTAAAATTTTATGCTTATTTAATTGCATGTCCTGTTTATCATTTAAATTTTTGTGCTTCTTTAAAAAAAAAAAAAGAGAAAGAAACTATTTTATTGACAGTTAATTTTTTGTTAAAAACAATTTTATAAATTTTTGAAAATGTTATTAAAGGTTCCAAAATATTCAAAAAGATCAGATTGATAGTTGTGTAGAGGTTGGGAGGGACAAAAAACTTGAGATTGAAATTTTAACCCCTCCTTCCAATAGAACAAATATAAAAAAATTCAGGAAATATCCAGAGTTTTTATCCCAGACTGTTAAAACAATCAAGATAGCCATACTATAGATTAGTTTCAGATGCATTAACTCTATACAATTAGAGATATCAGCTCATGGCTGAGATCTTTACATAGAGATCATCTGTTCAAAGTTTGTAACTCTGTTTAATAGCGAAGTACTTATTCTCCAATGCATGGATAGATGGAATAGAAAATCTTCCATGGTAATAATCAGGTATAAGGCAGTCTATAAATTCTGAATCCCAGTATATTCTCAACTATAATAATGACTTTAAGTTGAAGTACGCCCATAACAAAGATCCCTATTAGCCTTATATTCTTTTTACTAAAGGGAACTAAAAAGCTAATATATAGGTATATTAAAGAGATGTGTTTAGTTTATAAATCACTTAGTAGCTCTCTATATGCTTAGCAAAGGTTTATATGGGGTTAGATTTAGTGTAACAATGAACATCTTTCTGTAAATTTGCAGTAAACCAAAAAGAAGTAATCTTAGTTTGAAAAGCAGTACTTTTTTTGATGAACTAATTTGCTTTAAAAGTGAAATTATTAGGTTTCTCTTGACACACGTTTAAGTTGGAACAGGGACGGGTATCCAATTTTTGTATTATAAAAGCAAAAAAAAATTTCTGGCCATATTGAATTGCATTTGAGAGAACTTAGTGCTTAAATTCCAAAGTTATTCATTGAGTTTACATTGTCATTTGTCCTATTATTTCTTATGGTTCTGTAGTTATTGTGATGGTCTAAGATTTAAAATGAAATAACTGAATCAGATTTAACAAAACTTCTAAAACTGATCTGTATAGCTATTTCTAAGTAATGAAACAACACCTTCTCTTCAACTTTTACTTAGTATGTATCTTCTTATGCATGTTAAAACAGAAAATATAATTTACATGAAAGGTTTCAAAAATACAGGTCATTGGTAGTATTATTACAGATTTTTATTTTAATTTTATTGTGTTAATGTAATTAGACGTTCTTTCATAAATATATGTAATACTTGTCCAATATGCCTTTGACAAGCTTTATGAAATCTGATTTCCTTATGTGAAATCTCGTATAATTTTGTCATCTTTGAAAGCTATATTAATGGCTCAAAATAGGATTCAAATACAAGTGATTGTTATTTTGTGCAGCTGATGGTCCAAAGTAATTATTCCTTTTGGGTAAACACAACTGTCTTCCAAATAGAATTCAGCTATTCTCATATGTTGTAGAATATGCTTGGACAAACTACTTTTGAAACGGAAAAGTTATCTGTTCTGATAGTCAACCTGCATTACTAGCTTTGTAGAAGTTTACTCTTAACTTTTGTTTTTATTTGGGAATGTTACCTTATTCTGTAAAAATTTGCTAAAAATGATTCTCTTACTTTAATGTGAGTACTTGAGCAGTTTGGTGTCTTTGGCAATTAGTTAGCTCTTAATTTTGTAAATACTGGCTCAATGATTGCTTTTGTTACTGAACCAATCCTGGGTTATTTCAAAGGAAATTATCAGAAGATGTGTTTTTGATCTGTTCAAAAAAAATATTGAGCTGGTGTGGCAACAGTGATCAAAGACAAGTTAAACTATTAAATATATAACTATGCCAGTAAGATTGTTGCTTAAGAACAGATAGATTTTCTAGACACTGCCACCTTAAAATACATCACAAGTATTGTTATTGCTGTTGAATCAAAATCGAAAATAAGTATTTTTAACAAATACTTTTATTTTAATTACATCCTTATGTTGGCTCTTTCGAGCATAATAAGTCTTGCAGTCCAATTAAGAAAAGAAATATCTCCAGGAGTGGAGAGGATCTTGAAATGTGAAGAAGAGTGGGCTTCCTGGAGGGCAGAACATTTCCAAAGATGCTTGCCATCCATGCATACATTTCTCCATCAAAACTGTCATAGTTTTTTCCCAAAGGCTCTTTGAGTTGGAAAAATTTGGGGAAGACACCAGCTCCCACTCTCCCAGTACTTCTCTCAGCTGATCCATCAGTATAAATGTGCATCCAATTGTCGAATGGGTATCTCTCATTAATAGTAGCAAGAGCAGCAGCCCTGAGTTCTGCCTGAGGGGAGAATCCCTTCTGGACAGGAAGAACAAGGCCGAAGACAGGGGTGGCATATTTCAGCATACCTGGGAAGACAGGGGGTCTGGCTGTTAGGGTTCTATTACTTGGAGTGCCAAGTAAGCTGGGAATTCTCTGGAATTCTGATAAAAATGCTTGAGTTTTTAGTCTCAGATTGCTTGGTCTGTAGTTAGTCCAAAAACCATCCCTACATAGTAACCTTTCACCAAGAATCAAAGTAGCAAAAACTCTCTTATCGTGCAAACAGTCTCAGTGACAAACACAAAAAGCACAACTTTATTACAGCATTTCTACTCTTCTACTACACTGCAAAAAAAAAAAAATTAGAAAACATGAAATGACAAACAGAGCTGCATAGCAACCAGGCACAGTTCCTCTCACTTTCTAACAATTGCATATCCCCTTTGGCCAGCAGTGCTAAACCAGGTCCATAATGTTAAATACCTCCAAAAGATGTAATACCATCAAAGGATTGCCATATAAATCTTGCTTGGATGGCTCCAAGCACGCAAGGATGAGTTCTGACATAGCTTGTTCAGCTAAACAATTGGAACAGGTCTCAAAAATTTTGGAACGTTCAGAAAATTTAATACATTATGGTTACCACTTCAAAAGCAAGCAAGAGTAGTTTGTTCCTATCTTTTGAAGCTCTGAGCTTCCAAACAAGAACACTGAAACTAATGGTGCTGTGGAGGGACAATCCATGTGGTCTTAATCCTGTTTTTTACTCTTGAAAAAAATTTGTGAAATGGGAGTATTAGATGATCCTACTTCTATGCAAATGTGAAAATTTTTCTTCATAAATTTGAACATCTGGTTCAACTTATAATTGAAATTTAGATCTTGCAGGATGTCACTGCTAAATATCTGCTGAAATTTTCCTCAATTACTGGTCTCTTTATTGAGTCATAATTTTATGGTAAAGTATAATTAATCTCTGGTCTCAGTGTTAGCTTCTCTTGGAGCCTCCAGAGTTTAAATCTGATGTGTCTTCTAACAATATTTGTCTATTTATCATGCAATATCCAAAACAAGATCAATCTGGAGGTATTGTATATAAAATATCACTAAAAATTTACTGTTAACCATGACAAGTAAAAATCCTATGAGATTTTTTAAAAAAAACATTTAGGTCAAAGTTGAATCAATAAGAGTGCTCTATGAAAAGAAAGACAGCCAGAAAAGAGAAGCAGATTTAAATGCTAGGCTTGTGAATATAATATTTTAAAATCTACAAACCTAGAAAAGATGAAAAGTTGTATTTTATTAAGATTGGGATAAAAGACTGACAGATTTGAAAATGAAATATTAGTTTAAAATGTAATTTAAATTATATTGCTGCACAAAACTGAATTTCATAGGGTGCTTATGAATTAAAGCAAACTAATTTTTGTTGAAAATGTAAAGAATGAAGCTAAAAATGAAATAAGCAATAAAAATAATTAAAATTTATAATTTGATTTTTGTATAAATATTTTTAGTAAAGTGTTCTAAAGAATTTTTTCTGCATTTGTTAAATTTTTTGGATAAAGTAAAAATTTTAAACTAGATGATATTCGCAATAATTATCATACTCACACATTTTAACATATTTCTTCCTTTCCTTTTATATATTTATTTTTTGTTTATAGTTCTAAAAAGCTTAAGAAAATACAAGTTTTCTGATTGTTTTATGGTCAAAAAGAATGTTTTTAATTGTTTAGTACATAAATTGTTGTGCATGAAAGATAATGTTTATACTGATCATTACCCTTTTGTTATTATACAAAATTTATTCTTTTATATTTATATTAGATTGTTTAAATTCTTTAAAACACTTTTATTAGAAAATTTTAGTTTCATGAATTTTTCACTTTAAGGGTTGTATTTTTAAAAATTTTAAAAATTATCCAAAAAATAAAAGTATTAGTTTTTAGAATCCTCATTAAAATATAATCAAGGTTTACAGCATAATTATAAACAGATATTTGTTGATTAACAAAGTATGAATAACTTAGCTATACTGTTTAGTTTTCAGTTGAATTATAAAATTTTATGAGCCTGTGATATCTTTGCAAGACTATTTTGAAAGTACCAAAACTATATTGTAATTTCTTAAACATGATTAATTTGAGATATATTTCTCTTTAATAAAACAATATATTTACATCAACTCCTTAATCTGTACTCTTGGGTTAATTCAAGCTCATTCTTGTATGTGCGAAAAAAATTTGTATGATAGGTTTCATTGTGTTGATTTATTTGGTTTTAAAATCCATTGTCACCTGCTTGGGATTTAGTTTGCCTGTGATGATTATTCAAACACTTGATATAGGTTAATAATGATTAATAAAGGGTTATTTAAGTGTATGCTTTATTACAAATGTATTGACTGGATGTCTTAGAAACACAATCCATTTGTTTTAAATTTCAAGGGATTGATGTTTCTTATAAAGAAATAGATACTTTAAGCTAAATGCAGTTTGATTTTAAAAAAAAATCTATTTCCACCCACTTTTAATTTATCTTGATTCTCCTCATGATAACTATTGAAAATTAGTTTAGATCACCAATTTTAAAAAGGATTCATTATCCCACTAGTAAATAAATTATTTTCTAAAATAGTCTTGAAAATTGGAAATATGATCCATGTTTAAGTTCTTTCAGTTTTTAAAGTTAAGTTTATTTGAAATATTATTTAACAAAAATTATCAAATGGCAGTGAATTTTAGTTTTCTAGTTAGATATTCATAAAAGAGTAATTTGGATGGATGCATGTTTGCACTTTAAAGTTAAATTTTAAAACAAAATTCATAATGAAAAATCAAACATCTTATAAATGGAAACAGTATATATTTTATAAATTTGTTAAATTGTAATCTTAAATGGAAGTCGATTATGAAAAAACTTTTATAATTCTCAAGTTTTTTTTTCTGTTTTACAGGAGCAAAAATATAATTAATTTTAAAAAAATATTTAAAATATTTAAATTCTGATGAATTAAGCAGGAAATTTAATATACAAATGCTGTAAACATAAATTAAGAACATAATTTTGCTATTTTAATACAAATTTGGAAAATATTTTGTTAAGGAATAGCATTGAGGTAGGTAAGTTTACTTTTTTATTTTTGTGTTTGTTTAATGTATTAATTTATTTACTGAATAAATATCTATGTCTTTTTCCTGGCATAAATTTGTATTTTTTGTATATTCTAGCTTATATGTATTTGTATTTATTCTTGCTTGTACAGAGGTAGCTATCAAAATGTTTTATGTATTAATTTATTTACTTTTACCAGGCATGAATTTGTATTTTTTGTGAATTCTAGCTTGTACGAAGGTAGTTATCAAAATAATGGAAATACTTGTCTTTACAAAGTGCATTCACAAAGCAATATTTTTTAATGCATTTTGTAAGCATTAAAATAAAATATTAGCTGCCAGCTATATATATATATATATATATTGTGATAACTTTATTGATGTTTCATAAGTCTTGAATTTTTTTCAAAAGCATAAATAGACAAACGTTTTAGATTTTCATAGAAGTCCAATTGTAGAAGTCTGCACTTTTCTAAAGATACAGTATCGAAAGTAATGACTGCATACATATAGTACTACAAAAACAAAGCTCAACAAAATAAAGTAGAAAGTGAAATTAGAAGCCCTCTGAAAGAAACTGGCAGTATTGAAATGGATTGTAATCTGTTAAAAGCTAACAGCTGTAGTAAAAGTGACTAGGAAGCTCAATCATATGGATTCTCCTGTGTCAGTAATTAGAGGACACTTTTATAAACAGAACATTTATGATAGGGCAGCAATTTCCAACCCACTTATCACAGATGTTAATGGCTAGTGTTTTTTACAGTGGTGCTACCATCAACACCTGGTTGATTGATGGGTAGAAGATATGAATATCATAATATCATGATAAATCTTCACAATTTTCGGTACAACAGGATAGGTATACATTTGGAGGACACTTATACAAACATATGATTGTGATGGTGTCCTTCTAACTGTCAACAGGATTCGTACAACTCCTGGA
The DNA here is from genome assembly GCA_030067965.1 of Latrodectus elegans. Taxonomy (NCBI): domain Eukaryota; kingdom Metazoa; phylum Arthropoda; class Arachnida; order Araneae; family Theridiidae; genus Latrodectus; species Latrodectus elegans. The sequence continues at coordinate 119,118,690 of CM057819.1, forward strand.
AACTCTTTAACGCTTCTGGAATTTGAAGAAACTTTTAAGGGCAATTAAAACTCCTGGAATTTTGACTCTTTGGAAATCTTGGATTATGCCTGGAATCTTTACTTACCTTGATGCATTTATTTTTCCTAGAAACTATTCTAGTTTTTTCTGCTATTTTTTTAACATTTTAAAATTTTCAGTGAAAGTGTTCATAAATCAAATTGAGTATTATCGTTTTAACCCCTTGTCTGATGTGCCTGTATATATCTGAAGTTCTTTTCTTTGTTGTGCACTGCAATCAATAAAAAAAAAAACAAGATCCATGGCCTTGGAATGCAATAGAATGTCATTGACATTTCTTAGGATGCATTTGTATAATTCAAAGAAGGAGCGATTTAGAGAAAGAAATATTTCTTGGAAGGGGAAAACTATTGCTTGTTCCAGACATTGCAGTTATTACTTGTTTCTATTTGAGCAGTTCATAACTTTTTATTCTTTTGCATCCATTTTTATTACAGTGTATTATACAAACATTTTTTTATTTTTTGTCAAATATATCTGATGAGGAGGACAGTGAACTAGATGACTATTTTCATTTATCTTCAGGATCTGAAAGGTAATATGATATTACATTTAAATTTTGTTTTTTCTTTCTTTTGTAAAAGTAAACAATTAGAATGTAAAGGAGCCTCTTCTTTTCCTCCAATAGATGAATTTGTTTTCTTATCAATGAAATAAAGGTTGAGGTAAGTTATTTAGTATACCTGGTGGAAAGTGTCTTTTCAATAACCAATACTCTGGAAAAGCCTTACAAAAATTGGCATTTGAATGGTTCTGAAAAAAAAATTAGTAATTTTGTAGAAGAGTTTAAATCATTACAACTGACAAAGATTTCAAGATTATATTGATAAGAAATTTGATCCTATTAAAGATAGAATAGGTACTTTTTATTTTAACTTACTCTCAAATATACAAAATTCTCACTTGTGGAAAGTCATTAATTTTATTTTATTACTCTCTCATAGTGAAGCATATGTTGAATATGTGTTTCCTGTGAAAAAAAAATTTGATGATAGAAAATTTAAATTATCAATCAGTTGTGGCTAAGTGCATCATTGATGATTGAATTCAAAGCATGGGAGTTGTCAGCAATATAATAATTAGGAAAGATCTGCTTAGTTTTATTGCTGGTGCCTGGCAAAAGCATAAATTATACTTAAATAAATTAAAATTGAGCCAAAAAATAAATGAATAAAACACCCTTTAATAGCAGGAAATCAAAAAGCAAGTCTTGAAAAATATGATAAACTGAAAATCAAAATGAAGTGTTTAGAGGATGAAATGTATGAACTTCAAAAATCTACATGAGGAATTGCTGAGGAATCTGTAAGAACTGGTAAATTAACATTAATTACAAAATTGAAAGAGAAGCATCAGTTATGGCTTAATATTAATGAATCAAAATCGAAAGCTTTAACGATGAAAAGTTGGCATTTTTTAACGGCAATATTGTGCATGCATAAATAAACAAATATGAAAGTGTATTGAATGATTAAAGAAATAGAAAAGTCTAGAATATGGCAGCGAAATTGTATCAGTTTAAACAAGTTTGAAAGTAAACACAAGGAAAATTTAGAGTTGCTTTTATTAAATAGAAATTGAAAAAAAGTCATTCTGGAAACTTTATATGATAGTTGTATATATTTTTGTCTGAATATATATATTTGAAAAGAGATGGTTATAAATATCTTGGGGTACTCAATAAACTAATAGATAAATGTCTAATGAAGATGTTTAAGAACTCTATATAACTCTATAAATTACCCATTACTTTATACAATGTATAATTCAGTAATGTAAAGAAAATTAATTATTTAAAGAAAAAATTTTCTGTTATAGTTATAAATTCATTGAAGGCCGTTAAAGTATTCATTAAATATAATTCTTACTTAAATAAAATATATTAATATTTGCAATAATTTATTTCTATTATTTACAAATATAATTGAAAAATCTTGCATATACATAATTATGTACACATATTAGGTTAAGAACAATTTTTAAATTAAAAATATAAAAACTGATTTAATATGAATGTTAATACAACCTGGAAGTTTTTGATTTGATTTCTGGAATTTGATTCGTGGAAATCTGTACGAACCCTGTGTCAAGTTTGTCATGATACAGGCATGTGTCATGGTTTTCTGCTTACCACTCATAATGGTGAAAGGAAGTGCCACTGTTGATAAATAAAGAGAAATTTTAGCTGATCAGGTCCATCTTATGATATAAATTTATTTCCAGAATAATGCACCTATGCATTCAACAAGACTTGTCTAACTTTGTGTTCATCAAACTATGGTTGGACATCTATCTTGTTTGTACAGGTAGCAACCTCAATATAATTTAACATTATGGTATGTTTTAGAACATTCAATATAGAATCAATATTCTCCATCAACATCTCTCCCAGAAGTTAAATTATGTCTCCATAAAGAATGTTATGATTTTCCTCTGAAAACTATTCACAGTAGTTACATATTTATATCCATTCCTAGGAAAACCCAAGGTACCAAGCTATATTACATACCAAAATAATAAAGGATTATTTGTAAATCTTATATGTTTCCATTATTTTGTTAACTACCTGTATTTGTTAGTAATAAAACATATCAAAATAATTTCATTCCTAATAAAAGTTTAACTGTAAACACATAATTCTCATGCCTTAATTTAAAAAATATAAAATGTTTTAAAATTTATTATTTTTAAATGTTGATTAGATATGAAAACGTAATTTAGTTAAATTCCTTTTAATGTTGACAAAAGGAATTGAGAAATATCCTTGACAATATTCTATAGTATGAAATATTTCTTGCTTACGCTCTTGAAATGTGAAAAACAACTGCTTAAATAACTTAAATAGAATTCAAAAGCATTTGTTGCTTTTAATCTATCAAGTATCTTTAAATATTTTCCCTTTTTTTATAGAGGACAATATTTCAGTCAGCAGTTATTTTTGACTTGTATCATTTATAAGCAATTTCCAAGTCATTTTATAGCTCATAAAATTACTCAAGTATTTGCATATGTACATTTATACTGACCTCAAGAGAAGTGGTTTGTCAGTAGAGTGAAACAACTTCATTATACACTTGTTATTGTCATCACTGATCATGTTGCGTCTGCCTTTGGTTGGTTTTAAATATTTATTTAATTACAGTAAACATTTATTATCGGCATAAAAATTGATTTGTTAATCAAAATGAATATATTTTTTCAAACATCTTATCTTTTGTATGTAGAAACAATAGAAAATTAGAAAAAATAGTATTATACAATTTTAGAAATATATTTGACTCTTGACATTTTTTCCTATTCTTCCCTTATTCTTTGATGTATATAATGTATATATAAAGATCTTTAAGCAATAAAAAATACTGAAGAATATGGAATAAAAGAATTCCTAAATATAGAATTTAAATGTTAAAAACTGAATTTGTTGATTTTTCTGTTTTAAATAATTATATTTAATTTAATTTAAAATGAATGAAAATTTTAATTTTAATGCATATCAGTGATAAAATTACTTGAAATTCATAATAGCTTTAACTCTTGTAAATAATAATTTAATCAGTTATCTAATTAGCTCTTTTAATTAGATAATTGATTATATTTTAAATAATTTTAATCAAATAATTAATATGTAATTAGTTATTATAAAATGACTCTAAAATAATTTGTGTGTGTAAACTTATACTAACGTTAAGAGAAATTGTTTGTTAGTAGAAACAGCTATTTTATAAACTCATTTGTGTTGTGACTTATCAAGTCGCATCTGCATTTGGTTCGGTGGAAACATTTATTTTAAACAAGTAACTTCTACTGGTTATTTAAATGTATTTTTTACAAGCAAAATGATTAACTCTAATGTATTCAGATTATAAATATACATTTTATGAAAATACTGATTAAAAATTATATAAGTATTTTAAGAAATGCTTGACATTTTATTTTTTCAGGATCTTGCAAAAATACCTTTGAGATGTATTGATAAATCAAGCGGTTCTTGGTACACATATCAGGAAGAAACAGTTAGAAATTTTAATGAAGACAGTGCTGAAAGATTTGTTAAAGATCCAAAAAACACTACTTCATATAATTGTGTGAATGTTCTTACAAATAATTCTTCAGAAATTAATACAGACACAAAAGATAAAGGTGTAGTCCAAGCTAACACAGATAAGTGCATTACATACAAATCTTCTTCAGATCTTCTGAAAAAACCAACTTCAACTATCTTTGCAAAAGTCACTATGAATGATTCTCCTACAGCTTTTATTGATAATCAAGCAGATCTTTCAAGAGAGAACTGTATAGAGAATTCAAAGAGGGACACTATGGTAGAATATATAAAGGATAAGTTTGCAAAACATACTCAAGATGATTCTAAAAAGTATATTTTAGATAATAGCATAGAAGAGACTAGAGATAATTCAACAACTTGTTTTGAAGATTTTAAATTTACTAGAGATTCAATAGCATATACGAAGAATGTCTCTGCAAAAAATACAAATGATGATTCAATAAAAAATTGTAAATTTACGAACAAAAGAAAAGAAAGAAATATGGAAGATTTAATGGATGCCATTACAGATTTATTAAATGATATTGATGAGGAAGTGGCAATAGAGTTAGGACATGCATCAGTTGTAGAAGATCCAGATTATATCCCAGAAATGGAGGATTCATTAGAGAATGACACTTCAAATGATTCGTTTGAAGGCTCTATAAATGCTATGTCAGAAGTTAATAGAAATAAATTGCCACTCAGAATTTTCAAAATTGACTCACTTGAACCTGGAAGAACTTTTTATCCTATAGAGGTTTCAAGAGAAGATTCTACATCACTTGCAAGAATGGCACTATAATAGAATTTATATGGATTGATCATATAAAACAAGTATGTTATTTTAAAAAGCAGACTTTGATTTTGTAGAATAAGTATCTTCATTGAAATAGATATTGCTGAAGATACAGCAGAAACTACTGCAAATGTATCACATATCTACAACTTACCCTAGTTAGAATAGTGCAAAAGATTCCACATAAACTATTGTCCATAAATATTTTTTTCAAAAATTGCATGCTTCATTCATTTATAAAGATCTTGTAAAGAACATGAAAACAAAAACTCCATTTTAAACTGCTTTAAGATTTTGATGTAAAATCCTTAAATTTTACAGTTTCGTTTTAAAAAAATGAAAAATCCCAATTGAAGGAATTTACATATTATGTTTACCACAAAACCTTATCTGATAATGGAATAACTTTTTGTAGTGTGTAGATAACATAATCTCCCTCTTTTCACTTGTGTATAGCATTTATATGCTGGTGAATGAAAATGTGTACCTTGTTTTCTTTTTTCAAACCATGCATCTATTTACATCTATTATTTTTAAGATTTGAAAATTTTTTCTACATAAAGGTAGACTAATGTGTCTTTAATGATATATAATTTGAAATGCCTGTATAGAAAATGTGATTACAAAATAAGAAGCTTACCAGTTAAAGAAATCTGCTCAGTACAAATTCAATATTTTTTGTTGCATTGATGGGTGAAAAAGCTGCAAAATCTCATCCAGAAAGTTTTTATGACATGGATTTACTATTGAAAAGTCTTGAAAAATATCTCGCCAGATTTTTATTTTTATTTTATTTTTTATTGCATTGTTCGATATGAAGCCTTAATATTATGGAACAAGAAAATCAAATGGATAATTAAGTTGTTTTGAAACAAAAAAAGTTAGTGCTCTTTATTTTATTTCTGTATTTTTGTGATAGTGTACATCATTTGATATATTTGAAGAATTCATATCTGCTGTTTTGAAACAAACTTTCGAAATCTATACATGATTATTATTTAAAGAGACTTGGTAGAAACTTATTTGATACCAAAGCTGTTATCTTTATATCATTTTTTTTTTAATTACGCCCGCCAACGCCCTCTCAGACATAAGGCGTCTGGCATAGCAGTACAACAGTGAAGCAGCTTTACAAGTCGAAAGGGCCCCATAGTCATCACTAGAACGAACAGCCAGAAGAAAGGAGCAACTAAAGAGATACTCCCAAGTTATAGGTGAGGTGTCACAGAGCACACAAATAGGTAAACTGGTCAGGTTAATCTTACACAAATGTGCCTGCAAATAGTCATGATCAGTAATAATACTGAAACAAGCAACTCCCTCCGCCCTGGGAAGGAGAGAAAGACGGGAGCGCCGCTGGTCATCAAGAAGGCAAACCCAAGATTTTCCATCAGAGGAGTCCTTAAGAGCAGAAATTGATCGATGATTGATTTTGCTCGCAAGAAGTTTCCTTACATGTCGGAGAGGAACTAGATGGGAAGGTGGATATGCAAAGCAGAGGCCTCTTTAGCCAAGATGTCAGCCCGTTCATTTCCGCATAATCCACAATGACCACGTATCCACTGGAGGACAACCTCTCTACCAGAGCAGAGAAGTGAGTCAATGCGTTGTTTACACTCAAAATCAAGCTCTGAGGGGAATGAATCATACCTAGAGATAGCATGAATCGCAGCTTGAGAATCAACAAAGATAACGATTTTTTGTTCTGTTGAATTGGCAATAGCTCTGATAGCCATAACAATAGCAAAAACTTCACCATAAAAATTGTCAGCCCAAGTGTCAAGAGGCTCTCGAAGGATGAAATACTTGGAGCAAGCCCCAGCACCCGCTCGACCAGTTGAAAGATTGGCCGAACCGTCAGTAAAAACCTTTAACCATTCTTGACCAGAGTATTTGTCTTGTGTAGTGGCCAAGGAAATGGAATACAGTTCAAACTGGTGGAGATCCGACTTCCTGACAGGCCGTATCAAGTCAGATCTAGCAGTGGCATATCTCAAGAGGCCGGAAAAAATAGGCGGCCTATAGATGCGAGATCTAGAGTCGGGGACCTCAAAGGTCTCAGCGAGTCGCTGACATTCAAGAAGAAAAGAATGTTGAGGTTTAGATCTAGTATGAGGAAGAACGTAGTCAGGCCAGAAATGCTGCTTTCTCAACAATCTCTTACCAAGAGGAAAGGCAGCAACCAATTCGCCTGTCAGTTAAATTATAAATTTCTGTCTGTTCTGCCCGTAGTCAGCTGCATAACAGGAATAGGGGTTGAAATCGCAGCACAAGTGATAAGTCTCAGTGGCCTATTTTGAACCAACTCGAGTCTTGACAATGCAGTAATAAGGATTTCCGAACTATACTCCGAAATTGGTTTAATGTAAGAAGTATATGTGGAAGTAAAAAAAATAACACTTTGAATAGAACCTTACTTTATACCCGCAAGACGTTTCAATAGTCTAAGTCACTTTATCTGCCACTTGGTTGATGTACTTGTTCCAGGTTAATCTGGTATCAAGTGTTATGCCATGGTATGTAGTACAATCAGTCCGACTCAAAACACTATTTTTATACACCAAGTCGACATTAAACTTCTTAATACTAAGGGTGAAAAGTTCGAAATTTGTTTTTTTCCGGGTTAACACTAAATTCATTGTTCAGAGTCCAGGCCTCCAAAGTCAAATTTAACGTTTTCTCCAGCATAGGGATGCCAGGGCCCGTAGTCCAAATAACAAGATCGTCAGCATATAACAAAGACTCAGTCTCTGGAACAGCATTTTTAACAATGTTCAAAAGGTTATTTATCATAACATTAAAAAGAACAGGACTTAAAACTGAGCCCTGTGGAAGGCCCTGTCTGGTTTGTCCATAATCGTATTGAGAGTTTCCATACTTAATATTCAAGAATCTCTGGCAATGAAAATCACTAATCCATTTAAAGTCGTTGCCATGTACTTTCATAAGAAGCAACTTCTGAAACAGCATCTTCCTCCAAACTCGGTCAAACGTCGATTTAAAATCGACGTAGGCAACAAGTGTACTTTTCCTCTCCTGAAAACCGTCCTTAATATGCTATTAAAGACGGACAATATGTTCAGTTGTATTGCAGCCGTGTCTAAAACCAGCCTGTCTCTCTGATATATGGCCGCCATGGTCCAGAAAGAACTGAAATCGATCAACAACCATTCTTTCAGTTAACTACTTACTCAGGATGCAGGTCAAGGAAATTGGTCTAAAACTCTGGATGTCTGTCGGATCTTTTCTAAGTTTCAAGATAGGCACAACATCAGCCTTTCTCCAGAGACGCGGAAAAGTACCTCCCCAAGTTTTGTGAATAAAATTTAAAACTTTGTTTAGCCTTTAAGCCAGGTTCCAGAATAAAATCAAGAAAGATGCCATCAGGTCCAGCACACTTTCCCCTCGACATGCAACAGAGTCCTATTTGAAATTCCCCAGCAGTAAAAGGGGAAGGAAAAAGGCAATTCCAATCCTGATTATCATCAGAGGGGGTAATATCTTCCCTCCTGATCCTAGTCAAAGGGTTAAAATTACTAAGATGGTGGTAAAACTTCAAAAAAGCCTTAGCAATGTCCTGGTCAGATGTTAAAGATTTTCCGCCAATGGGTTTACAGGGGTTACAGGCCAAGGGTTGTTTACAAGGCTGGGTGCATTTTCCATTTAATAAAGACAAAAATCTATAAGTTTTTGGTTTATCTTTACGGTAGTCGATATTCTCAAGAAACCTAGCAAAAGAAGAGCGCTTTGCATTTAAAATCTCTTTCTTTAAAGTAGCCTGACATTTTCTTAATGAGATACAATCCTCCAGAAGGCCAGTGGATTCAGCTCTATTCCTTGCACTGTCTCTTTTCTCCTTATAATCTTGAAGTTTGTCACTGCTGAAAGGTTTTGCATTTTTAAGCTAGCCCCTAGGAACACAAACATTAGCACATTGAATAATTGCAATCACAATCTGATCGAGGGCTCTGTCATTTATTATGTAAAGAAAGGTTTCCCAAGATAGAATCTGTTAATTTCGCAAATTTCTCCCAGTTTGCCTTCTTTAAGTTCCATCTAGTAATTCTAGGATCGCCAGTTAGATTTGGCTTCGTGATAATCACAGAGAGAATCCTATGGTCAGCACTGCCAGGGGTGGAGACAAGATCGTGATTTATCAAAGGTGTCAAGCTTGAGTGAGCCAGCAGTAAGTCTGGAGTTTTGATCATAACCTCATCTGGTAGAGTGGACGTTAAAGTCCCCCAAAATAATATAGTGTTTGTTCCAATCAACTATAAGAGAATTTAAATCTGGTTTATTACGGGTGGGGTTATAAACGAAGGTAACACGAAAACCGGTGTTATTTTCCCACACTTTCAATTCACTCGCTTCCAAAGAGTCAGAAAATGTCATAGTATGTTTAATCAAAGGCTCTGCACAATGAGAGAATCCTAAACGAATATAACAATTCCAGTTGCTGTTTGACGTGATCGTTTAAGAGAGAATGATTTATAGTTCTTCAATAGGAAAAACTCCCGCTTGTCAGCAGACACACCACTCTCTATAATACCAATTGCATCGGGATTTCCAAGGGAAATAATATACCAAAGTTCAGTAAACTTGTCAATTGCAAGTTCACCGACATTTCTTAAGGCCGGAGTTGTCTTTGCCCTTGACAGGACAGTTTTTTAAAACATTTTTAAAAATCTTCATAAAGTCAAAAAGTAGTACAGGACAGCAAGAAAATGACGAAGGCTGTAGCAGATTTAGCGTTACCCAGGGTGCACCACGAGGAGGCCTGCCACACTACACCCCATCTTTATATCATGCACAGTGCCTTTAAAAGGCTGGTTATTCTGTTATTTTTTAGCATGACTTAGCATTTAAAGACATTTTCATCTTAAAACCATTATGCAAGCAGCTGTAAAGGTATTGCAAATTTGGAATAGTAACTTTTGTGAACTACGTTATTTGATGGAAGAATTCACCTTTTCGCAAGGAACAATTTTTATAGGAGTCAGTTAGAGCTGTTCCAAAATAATTTATGTTGCATAGATGGCTTGAAAATGTAACATTTACTGAAACTGCTGACTATTTTTCTCAATATTGAAAAATAAATTATGAGAGGATGACCATCCTATTTATAGTCACGTGCCTCCATTAAAAATTGCATGGCTAAAGCAATCTTGCTGAAGGATAAACTCAAAAAATTATGCAGCAAAAATTTTAATGTTTTTATTATTTTTTTAAAATTTCAAATTGGCAGAACTATATTCCCTTTCCTGCATGAAGTTTTGATAAAAGCTGTAAAACTCTTATTGTGACATTTTTATATTACCTAATGTTTCAATTCTTTTCATCTCATTGAACAAGATTTTATTCTTGAACAAATGGATCAAAGCCGCCAACTTTCACAGGCTGTAACTTTCAATGGAAAACGTTTACATAGCTTTTGGAAGAAAATTGCGAGTTTTAAAAGAGGATACTCATTATCTACTTAGCTTTGTTCAAAATGCTGCTTTATATCAAGAAAGAGGTGTAGCAGACATTAATAATTGTGATCAGTTAAAAGCAAATTGTGCATGAAGTATTGAGTTTTCGAAAAGACACTTTAATTAATAAAACTGTTAAATATTATATAAAGTCGATGCTTGCTTTCAATCGATCAAATAAATAAGCGAACAGTTTTGAACTATTAATTTTTCCCATTTTGCTTTGAAGTTACTTTCCTATTATTCCTGTTGCAAATGCAAATTTTCATACTGTTGAACAAAGAAACACTGGACGCAAATCAAAATTTTTCATTATTTATATTTAAAAAAATTGGTCTTGTTTATAAAAACATTTTATAAAAGAGTGTTACTGATCGATGATGGATTGTATGCGATTACTTGGACATCACAATAGAGCTCCTAAAATTCCAGCTATCCAAGAATTGAGCCGGTTCTGAACCAGATATATGGATTCAAAATTTCTGAAGGAGAAGATAGGTATCTGCTGTTATTTATTCAGTACATTTTATTCTTCCTTTCACATACAAAACATTTGTTTAATGAAGATTAGATTATCAAATGTTAATTTAATATTTTATAAAATGTTTAGAGTCAATTTTTAACATTTTATTATTAAATTAATATGGGTTTTTATCGTTTGTGTTTTTGATTGCAGATAATAGCTAGGTCAAGTAGTGTTAATTTTTATAAAATAACATTGATGCACTACTCTTACTAATTTGTTTAATTGTTTCAAAAAGTTTGTCAAAGTATGTCTCAAACAAAAATTTCCCTAAGGCAGTTTTAAGCTGGCAGCTGAGTCCTCAGCAGTTCAACATTTCATGGATTTTTGGAATCTGACATAAGTTTTTTACTAGCTTCAACTGTTACTAATGTATGGAGATTGCACAAGTTCTTGTTGAGTATCGATGCCTTTAACTTTGTTCTCTTATGCAATCTGGGAATCAAAGAGTGAGTGCGGCATCTATATAAAGCCAATCTACTGTAAAGCCTAATGCAATTTATCTTACACTTCTATTGCAGTTTCAAAGAACTAGAATATTTTGATTAAGTGCTAGATTTGTATTGATTGCTTGTTAATTTTGTTCAGTGAGCATTTAATGTACTCTGATAGTCTCTAAAAGTTATCTACTTCGTCTACAACAAAACATGAAAAGGATTCTTATTATGCAGGGTATAGTTTAATACAAAAGGACTAAAATTGTGAACATGTTTTGTAATTTTCGTGTTTTTTAAATTGGTGCACTTACAAAATATACTATCGTATTTTCCTCAGCTATGTATATCCGCTGCAATTTTTCTGTTGAATAGTCAAAAATATGTACTGCTGATAATGTGGTGTCACTTAAAGTAAAAAAAAAAAAAAAAAATTATGAAAAACATCCGAAGATCTTATTTGGATCCATCTGATTTCAAAGGGTGATAAATTGAGTGTACCAGTTAGGTCATCAAGAGCGGTAATTACGAGATTCTAGTAAAACATCAATCTCCAGCTTTTAATAACTTTTTAAACACAGGTGTAGACATATTTTAAAAATAAAGTATATTTGTTTCATTAATTATTTAATGAAAGAAATTTATTACGTTCAAACTGCACATAGGATACATTTTGAATATTTTAAGAATGGAATTGCTCGGGTCAAAGTAAAATGTGAAATTACAATAGCTAATAGCTACTGTAATATCTTTCAAAGAACCACATTCACTCACGACTATAATTTGACAAAAGTAATTATAGCTGAAATAAATCATCTAAGTCATGGAGCCATCTGTTATTTTTTTATAAGACAATTTTAAGCTTTTTTTATGGAGAATGTTTTTTTTTTTAAATCAAATTATTGTCATATAATATGCACGAAGAAATTCAATTTTTTTCCTTCATAATGTTAGCGAAACCATTTTTTCTCAATATGAGAGTTAGATACTTTCACTTTGAGAAGACAACTTAGAATGGAAAATGTAGCAATTGTTAATATGTTTTCTCTTCCTTCCAGTAGTCTTTTTGAGACGCATGAAAATTGAACAAAAAATATAAATGTTTTTTTTTTACCACAAATCTGTATTTATGTGCAATTCTAATTTCTTTTCATTTCAGTTTACAAAAGATTAATACTAAATAATCAAAGATTGATGTTCACATTTCACATGATTAATCCTAACCCATGTTTACTTGCAATTTCGCTCTAGAAAATAAGCAGACAATTTTCCCCATGAAGGTTCAATGCCGTGATGTGCAAATATCTAATTCTCTTTATAGGTGTTAAAACAATGTTACCAACAAGAATTGATTCAAGTCTTTTGCATTAAAAAAATTTAAATTATTAATAAAATATTCTATATCTCTAAATTTTTATGCATTATTTTGCAAAACTCATTCCATCAAAACATGCTGTAGTTTGACTACTGACATTTTATTGGTTCTCAGAACTGTGATTGTAACTTTACGCTCTGTAACGAAACAACTCAAAAAAGTTGAAGCAGAGCTGACATCTACCAGATGTCGTATTTCGACAGGTTAATTAATTATACTGAATGAAACTCAGAATGTGAAACAAAACTAACATTTAATGAAGCACACTGAACACTGCGAACAACATGGGCAAAGGTTACAAGGTCTACTGAATAAAAAAAGAATATCAATATATGACGTCAACTCGTGGGGTATGAGCACGGCAAATGATTGGTGGGTGAGGTGCTGCCATTCGCAGCATCCTCCCTCCCTTTTTGAGGAGCTGGATAGCTACTCAAAAACATCAATTACAGTCACTAGATTCAGTCAATTACAGTAACTAGGTTCAGTCAACTACAGTCACTAGGTTCAGTCAATTACAGTCACTAGGTTAGGTCCCCTTGAGTGGCACGACCACACCTGGTAACTTAAGGTTGTGTGACCTCTGAAGACGGATTCTGCGATTTCACAGATTCAGGCTGTTGAATACTCTGCAGTGGCAAGCTCTCCAAGTCATCTCCACTGACTTCGAGCGGAAACACGCTAATTGAACGCTTTATTGTAGAAGACTGAGTTTTTAATTTGATAGTTCTTACTGTTTCATCCTTATCTGGAATTAGCTCTGACACCCGGGCTTTAGCCCGGGTGTCAGAGCGTGTAACTGTAGAGGTGTAACTAAGGTCTAACTGTAGAGGTGTAACTGAAGGTGAAGGTGAAAACTGAAGGTGTTTTCTCACATCGTCCCCAATCAAGATGATATCACCAGGATAAATGTTATACGAATGAGGATTTTGTTTTTGTCGTTGAATCAACAGACCCAAATATTCGTTCCTAAATCTCTTTCTCAGTACCACCATCACTTTCGATCGAAATCTTAATCACTTGTGGTAGTGGTCGGCATCTCGCATATCTAAACCTTTATCGCCGACAATTGATTTGTCAATCAGAAACATTGCGGAAGTAATAATATGCGTAAGATCTTGCATGTCTTCGGATAGATATGTTAATGGACTGGAGTCAACTTTTTCGCACTCGCATAAGATAGTCATCAACTCTTCATGCGTAAATATTGCTATTGGGAAAAGCAATATTTATGCATGAAGAGTATATATATAAGAGATTTTCAAAAAAGCTCCTTCACTATCCTCACAAGACTCTCCCAGAAACCACCCCACCAGGCAGCTGTGGTATAAATTTTCACGCTGTGCGTTGTATTTCTGCATAGCGGGAAACTTCGTTCCAATCGATGGCAGCTAATTCGTTATATGTTTTTATAAAATTTGTGCCGTTGTCTGAATATATTACTCGAGGTCTTCCTCTTCTAGCCACAAAACGTCGAAAAGACAATAAAAAGGCGTCAGAAGAAAGTGAAGACACCAATTCAAGATGGGCAGCACGGAATAGGCGACAAGTATAGAGGACATTCCAAATTTTACTACCACCTTTTATGTACAAGGGACCAGCCAAATCTATCTTTACCACTTCGAACACGGCGGCATCTTCTACTCGATCAGCAGGTAGGGAAACTGGATCAGTCACTGGAAATTTACTTTTAAATCGCCAGCATCTAACACAAGCATATCATATTTTTCTGATAGTTTTTTCTTTCACCTAGTATCCAATATTTTTCTCGAATTATGTTGAGAAGTAACTGTGTACAACCATGATGATTCTCAATGTAAAAATGCTCTATAAGGCTTTGTGTAAAGATACAATTGTTAGGCAATAGGATTAGCGACAGAAAGTGGGGAGCATCAATACGTTCCGTAATTTGAGTCTTTGCACGGAAGATGTTATCATCTTTAAATACACACAAGTTTAGTATTGACTTTTCATCTGGAAAACTTTGAGCTTGTACAGAATGAATTAGTCGGATCTCAGCTTTCTCTATCACTAGGTTTAATTCTCCCACTTTTCTCTGAATAACACTACTTTGAGCTTGTACAGAATGAATTAGTCGGATCTCAGCTTTCTCTATCATTAGGCTTAATTCTCCCACTTTTCTCTGAATAACACTACTTCTTGCATTGTTAACAAATCGTAGGACCTAAGCCATTAATATGATCGAATGAAATTTGGAAAATTTCTCAGCGTACCATGGTACCTTTTCCTCTGTCAAATTTAGATTACATACTCCTACTCTTTTCCTTTCTGAAGTGATTTCGGAAGTGTCGCAATTATGTAATTCAGAGACGGGCCATGAGTCTGGAGACTCAACTATCCATGAAGGCCCCATCCACCAGTGTGACTCAACCAAATAACTATGTGAACACCCTCGAGAGATTACAGCTGCAGGATTAATTTTCTCTGGCACATGTCGCCATTCGCTATCAGGGAAAAGTGATTTTATTTCTTTAATTCAAATCGAAACAAAAACTGACCATCCCCTTTTTTGTTTCAACCAATATAAAGCAACCATGGAATCGCTCCAAAAAATGGCTTCCATTTCTGTAATGTTAAGTGCTTGTTGCACCGAATTTGCTAACCTGGCGCCTATACAGTATGCCATAAGCTCTAACCTGGGGATAGTAATTTGCTTTAAGGGGGTCATTCTAGATTTTGCTCTGACAAGCACAACTCTTACACCTTGGGAAGTGTCTGATCTCAGAAATACGCAAGTTACATAGGCGTCTTTACAAGCATCAACAAACACGTGCATTTGAGTGGTATCATTAATTTCAAAATAACGCGGGATTTCTATGTCCGCCAGACTACCCACTTCACCATTTAAGAAAGGATTTCACAACATCTGGCAAAGGTAAATCCCATGATAATTTCAATTTCCAAGTATTCTGCAACAGTATTTATTGAAGCTGAGTTGCTGGACATAAAATACCGAGTGGGTCAAACATTTTCTGTACAGCGGCTAAAATAAACCTTTTTTGTTATATTGCAGTCAGTTAATGAGCTCTTTCCAGTTTCCCTAGCCAAAGCGTTGAAAACTGGCCGTATTTTTGTGGTGCTACTGTTGGTTTTCACAACTGGTCGATGTGACAAAAAATGAGAGATTTCGTTTTCACACTCGATTTTTTATATTTGTAATTTCTCCCATTCCTTAAATACAGGTTTATTATCTTCTATAAGCCCATTCCATTGTGCGCGTCCACACATTTGTGTAAGTCGTTTCCATGCCAAATCTTTATTGGAAGGCAACTTAACTGTATTTGCTTTAAAAGGCAAACAAGGTTCGTATCTGCCATACGGCAGAATCTTCATACTCTTTTCACACTCCTGTATCACCTTTAAATGCTTATTATTTCTGTTTAATCTCTGAACTGGGTCAAGAATTCCAATGCTTTCCAGATCCCACAACGCAGTAATGGATGAATTCGAAACATATAAAGAGTCATTCTGATGAGAAAACTGGTAATGCTTACATTACTAAGCATTTCCTTTTTCCCATCAGAATGAATCCTAATCGCGTCTCTAACTAAAACAAACCTGAATCCGATTTGATAGGTTTATCCATAAACAAAAACCCTACAACTTGTAAAAATGCTTGGCAGAGAAACATGAAAAGCAGGCTCTATGTTTCCGCAAAATTTTTTCTTTTCATCTAAGAACATTTTTCTCGCTTCCAAACAGTCCTTGGAATGATGTTCCCCATTAGGAAAAACGCAAAGTAAAATTCGCTTACCTGCGTTGCCTCTAGTGTTAGTGCTTACCAATGACGTTGCCTTTGGGTAATTATCTAATTTGTGCACTGCATCTTTCTTCTTAAAATTAGAAGATGCAAAACCAGTTCAAGCTAACTCGACCATCTCTTCCCCTTTTACTTCTTGCTTTAGAAAATTCATTAAATTCTCTAGTGAACGATTCTTAGCATCAGACGCTGGTCTTATGTTTCTGCTCCTTTCCCATGGTAGCAATATCTCTTCCGGCTAACAAGATTCCACTATAGGACTTAGAAAATCACCGTACTTTTCCTACGTTCGCCCTAGACTGTCTAGGGACCGTATCTTCGCTTCTAACTCATCGTATAATGTCGGAAGATCTGTCTTGGTACACCCGGTAACCGAATTTTTTATAACCATGGTGAGCAAGTATCTAATATAAATTTGCACTAAAAGATTCTCTCGTCCGAATCTCTCCTTAAGCTTTGATATCGCCTAGGAATAATTATCCGTCGTTGCAGGGAAATTCTCCACCCCACGAGTTGCTTTCGATTTTGGCACTACGGCTTGCACAGTAGGTACTGAAATTTATCCTCATTAGGGATACTTGCATCATCGTGAATTTTAATAAACTGACTCCAAAAGGTCAAGTAGTTCTTAACATCGCCGTTGAACTTCTTTAGCTCTATTTTGGGCAGTTCGAACTTTCTCTTCACAGAGCATTCTATTGCTTTCGGTTCTTTCAAAGATAGCTATCAATTCGCGAGCATAGTTCGGAGAACTTATCTCTATATTTCTCGACAGTCAGAAAATCTTTCTCGTGTTCTGTTTCGGAATCTTCTTTTCAGAATAAAGTTCGTAATATTTCCTTGGCATACTTCTTAGCGTGTAAATTTATCGCTAATTTGCTATTTCAAAATCGAAATTAGATTGACTCTTGGCAAAGTTCATTCTCAATTTTATTCGCACAGGCAGTAAATGATGTACGAAGCAATTTTTGTTGTCTTTTTAGTTGCGTCACATCCATTTTCAGGCTCAAACTAATCAACCAGCCCACGTTGGGCGCCAGAAATTACGTAACTTTACGCTCTGTAACGAAACAACTCAAAAAAGTTGAAACAGGGAAATTGCATTAAGTTATTTTCATCATTTGAATTTCCAAACGAATTTCTTAAATTTTTAACTTAACTTCTAAATTATTTGACAAATATTGTAACAGTGTTAATTTTTAATATTGTAATTTTCAATTTTTTTCAGAATATTTCTTAAAATAGTGAGTATTCATGATAGGTTGCAATTTCAGTTTTGGCATATTAAATTTTTAATTTAGCAACTGCCTCTAAGAAGAAATATTTGATACTAGTGATAATGGGAAATATTATAGATTAGTTTTAGTGTTTAAAAAAATTAACTTAAAACTAATTTTAATAGTTCAATTTTAATCTTCAACACTTCTTTTCTTATAGAAGTCCTCAAGCTCTCATTAAAACCCAGAAGTGCAGCTGTATACAGATTATTTTGATCACCAAACTGCAAGACAACACATGAGTGCCAATGCTCGATCTATCTCAGCAAGATTCTTCTGATGAACTTACAAAAAGAAAATTATTAGTTCAGCGCTTCTATTAAAAGAATTGTTGAACTAAAGTTATGACCATCTGTCATTCTCAGAATTACCAACATTACAGTCACCTGTCATTCTCAGAATTACCAACATTACAGTCCTCTGTCATTCTCAGATTTACCAACATTACAATCATCTGCCATTTTCAAATTTTTGGGAGCCATTTTCAAATTTTCAAATTTCTCATTAATTCATCTACATTTTGAAGATAAAGATTGCATAACTTTGTCACTTCACAGCTGCTGACTGATTCATAAGAAAGAATTCTGTATTGTAATAATATTTTAAGAAATTTTTATAAACTTCTGTTATGTGTTTGTAATTCTTACGTATTAACCCCTTGACCATTTCTGTGAAAAAACACATCTTAATATTTTGCAATTTAGCACCAAATATTGCACATTCACTTTTTGTTGTTTTTATTATTATTTATTTTTAGTTAATGAAGCTTTTAATGAAACATTAGAATATGAATTAAAAATAAAGTTTTTATTCATTTATTTCAGTCTGTATATGTGAGTTATTAGCGCTTTTTCCCCCATGTTTAAAAACATGCCACTTATTGTGGACATACATATTTTGTAAAACAAGTCAATGTATTTGTATTTTCTGTGAATATTTGTAAATGTATATCTAAATGTATTGGAATGGTATTAATAATAAATCATTAAAATACAGTGCATTAAGTGTTAATTCTATTTTTGGATATAATTTTGGAAAATTATTAACATAATTTCATTGAAAAATGTATTTTCTAATTTCTAGAGAAATTAAAAAAATCACTTTATATATTTATGTATAAATAGTAATATTTATATAATGGAAAATTTAGTATGAAATTTCTCTAAATAATTAAATGTAAATAATTCTTGTGTAGAAAAATTGCAATATAATAATCACTAAATAAAGTCTTGCAGTAAGCAGATGCTTTAAAAATAAAACTGATGACGAGAAGCATAAAAAAAGCTATTTTCTTATTCGAAGGCACTTTTAGATTTGAATCCAACAAGTCTACAATTTTTATGCATTTTAATTCATAAATTTTTTTACTTGATGTTTTCGCTTTCAAACAAATTTATCCAATCTTTTAACTCAATTTTTTTTTTATTTAAAAATAAATTTTTCTTTTCCCTTAATTCACGATCATTTTGTAGCAATATATTTTGAAATTATGCACTTATTTTTCTTCCCTTTCACTTTTTTCATGTTTTATTCGTTGATTACTTTTTCAAACAGTTTTTCTTGCATTATCCAGAGCATACTCAGCAGTTTTACATTTTCTTTTTAAGTAAGTCTACGATGTCATTTTAAATTTGTAATTTAGACATTGGATGTATGGAATTCACAAGATGAACAAGCTCTAAATGAGTATCCTTTGTTTCATAAAAATTTAAAAAGAAAATTAGGTAAAGAATTTTTGTTTATTCATTACAATTTATATTATTTAAGCACTGAAAATCTAAAATGATGCTACATAATGTTCTGTGATGTCAAGTGTTTCTCATTTTTAAGAATTTTTGGTAAAAATATACTTAATACTGTGTAACAGAAGAATTTATTTGTACATTTTCTCTTGAATATATACATAAAACTCTAAGTTAAACATTTATTTAAATACAAAATCTAATATTAATACTCAAACTGTACATTGGCCTTTGCTGGGAATTGACAAAGACGGCTAAATCCTGCACCCTTGGAATTATGCATTCGTTCTCTGATTGATCACATTATTTGTCACTGATGCTGCCATCTATTGTCAGTTAAAGAATTTCTACTGTTATCTTGAATAATACAGAAAATCAGATATTTTTTTTAAAAAATGGATGCTCATAAATGTGATGAGTACGATACAATTTTTTTGTCAAAAAAGATATTTAAGTGCACACAAAATTAGAATGCATCAAAAAAAAGGTAACAGCTTCAAAAGCTAAAAAAATTATTTAAATGTAATATTGTGTTTGATTCTCACAATAACAAAAAAGACAACAGTTAGCTTTTCCATCTTGTCATTCAAAGTTTTGAAGAAAATTCTGATGAAAAATTTAAAAATTTACAAGCATGAAGGTAATATTTAACAATTGGCCATTAATACAAATATGTGAACTATAAGAAATGAAATATGAAAAAGATAATTATGAAGAAAATATTGTTGAATCACACGAAAGTATGTGATATTAATATATTATATCTTGCTATTTTTCTAATTCTTCAAAATGATACTTATATGTAAATATTACTTGTAATTAAAGTATAAACTATGTAATACATCTAATAAAATAAATTGCATATGTTATTAGATATATTTTCAATAAATATAATTTATGTTAAAAAAAGAAGTTATAAATAAAACAAAAACACCTTAAAATATTATTGAAATAATAATTATTCATAGTTATATTTATCTTTTCATAATTATTTATTGAAAAAAAAATGCTTGTTAATTTATATTCTAAATGTATAGTTCTTTCTGTGAAATTCATATTATATGTTTTATTATATTTATGCATAACACTTTTATATGCATGTATTTCAGATTTTAATAAATGACTTGCTTTTGAAACACAAGAAATGAAATCTGATTTTGTTCTGGCTGGAGGAGTAAAAAAATTCAAATCTTATTCAGTGCATCATTACATGTGTAGATGAAGTAACATTATAAGAGTAAGTCCCCAGGAGAAATGTAGTTGGAAGCCCAAAGAAGCAAGAAAGCCATATGTCACTGTACTGCTCAAATAATTTTGAAAGAATTCAAAGATTATCTAATTATGAAGTATTTCAAAATGCACTACAAGCATGATATTTTGTTGAGTTATCTGTGTCTAAAGAAGTGAAGCAAAAAATAGATGGTAAGGCTTATACACAATATATATATATATATATATATCCCTCACAAAATCCTATTCTGTAACCTCAAAGTGGTGTGAGGGTGTACACAAGTAGCACAGGTGATGTACGTCTGGAACCTAAACTTGGTTTAGGTTCCTGGTAGGGTCACCCATGACCACCCATGTGCTAATACACCTGGCTAATACAGAAAGGTAATCCAATCCAAGGTGTTATGCTCCGTGCTGATAGATGAATGGCACCAGGATTACGGTGTCGCTAACGTGACCCTCGAGGAACCAGGCAAAACCTCGTTGTATGTTTACCTTCCACCTGTACAGGGAGGCTATGCTGGTGGTAACTTTATATTTCCTCCCACTTTTTAGGTCAGTTATGAATGACAAAGACAAAAAAATAAAAATGATAAAAAAGGATAGGATAAATCACCTGGTGTTATCCAATTAGCCGGTGAAACAGTTCCTAGGAACAGAATCCCGGCAAAAAGGAGAGCACTGGCAATCTGGCTGTTGGAGGAAGTGGAGTAACCACAAGGCAACACACAGACACCACAGTTAGAGAACCAGGAGTTCTCACAAAGACGCAATCTAAGGCGTCGCAATAAATGGAGCAGGTGGAGACTGCCCAGAAGGTGGGTGGCACTAAAAGACTTAGGTCTAAGGTGTCAACCCCATCTCCCAGTAACACTGCCTCCAAAAAGCTCAGGGATGATAATCAACCTGGGACTTTTGCTCAGGCTGTTAAAAGCCATAAGCCATAAAGTAGCTATTGTGAAGGATGGTTTTTCAACCATCAAACTCAAGAAGGAGGATGTTGACACCATACAGATGGAGATTCTGACCAGGACAGATGAGGTCCCCATAGGAAATCATCTGCCTCGGGTTCGAGGCTTCAGCTTAGTGTCTGGGGCACTAATTCTCCTCTGTGATGACTGAAACTGTGGAATGGATTAAAAATCCTTTTATGGTAACAAGAGTCTGTTTGGTGGTGAGGGGCTCAGTGTTCTGGATCCCAGTGATCTACCTAAACCGGTAAAGATGGCCTTTAAGACAAGGGGCACCCATACCAAGGATCCTGCCGTCTTTCTGAAACGGCTAAATAGACTCAACCCGGAGTTGAAGTCTTCAGAATGGCGTACTCTGCAGAAATCTGTAGAGACACATTCTATTAGATGGATCTTCGAGGTTGATATGGAAGCCTGAGAAGCCATTATAAAGGCAAATTATGGTGCCTATACTGGTTTGGATTGGGGAACCTTCAAAATTCTCCATGATCCAAACCAGAAGGATGTACAAAACATTGAAGAGATGGAAGTTGTACAAGAAGGTGCAACTTCTCTCAAGTAAGTAAATCCTCTTCTATTTCTAGTAAGGAAAGTGAATTAACTAACATTGAAGAATTGGATTTAGATTCTGGTTCTGATATAACCCTGCAACCTAACTCTCCTCTATCTGAGAGTGAGATAGAAAAGGTTCTGCAGGAAACTCAAGTAAGTAAATCCCATACTTACGGAGACTTGGTAAGCACTGCTTCTTCTTAGCTTCTTTGGGTGCCACAGTGGTAAGTATCATCAAAGTAGAACAGATCAACCTTCATCATAGTCGATCAGCTTCAGCTATTTGTTTTAATTCAAGAGCCATGGACTTGCAATGGTTCTGTTTTGGGCCTACATGTTCAGGGTTTTAACATATTTTATAATAAATGTTGTTTGAGATCAAGAGCATGTATTGCTATAAGCAACAAATTAAATGCCCTCATTCTGGTTAATTATCTAAATGGGGATAATGTTGCTGTAAAAGTATCCTGCTTATTGCAAGGAATCAAAGAGGAAATCATCTTTATGTCTTCATATCTTCCTTTCAAAGATAAAAACATTTAATGTGCAAATTGTCAGTCTTCTAGATTATAACAATTTGAGTAAGAAAATCATCATAGGATGTGATGCAAATGCTCACCACACTGTGTGGGGAAGTAGTGATTGCAACAGACGTGGTGAGGATCTTTTAGAATACATTTTGTATTATAATCTATCTATTCTTAATAGAGGTAATGAACCCACCTTTATAACTATAAATAGAAGAGAAGTCATTGACATCACTTTATGTAACAGTAAGTGTGCTGACTTTATTAAATATTGGAAAGTGTCTGATGAAATAAGCTTATCTGACCACCAATACATTAGCTTTTCTGTTTTAGGAGCAAACAGACTAGAGGTGGTAGGTAGGAACCCAAAAAATACCAACTGGGGTTCCTACAAAAAAGATCTAGAAGATCTCTTCAAGGAAGGTGATTTCGGTAAGTTATCTTCGGTAGCAGATTTGGAGTTGGCCGTTGATCACATGCAACATGCCATTCTCCAAGCATACTATCAAAATTGTGATGTCAGCAATACTTGCTCTCCAAGGCTAGTTCCTTGGTGGTCTAAAGAGTTAAGTAAACTGCGAAGACAATGTAGAAAGCTCTTTAATAGAGCCAAAAAGAATGGTGAGTGGCAGAAATATAAACTGGCACTTACCACCACTTATAATAAAGCTATCAGGAATTCTAAAAAGAATTCTTGGCAAAATTACTGCACTGACATTAAAACTGTGTCTGCTACTGCAAACTCGTTAAAATAATGGCTAAAGACAGGAACTGCTGTCTAAACACTCTTAAATTGCCAAATGGTAAGTTTTCAGAATCTGGGAGAGAGACACTGGCTGAACTGTTCAGAGTTCACTTTCCAGGCTCCAATGAAGTAAATGGAACTCCTAATTTTACACTCTCTACATCAAATTGTGATAGAAGTAAATGGGATGTTGCCAAAAAAAATCATAACTTATGATCGAATAAAATGGGCAATAATGTCCTTTAAACCTTTTAAATCACCAGGAATGGATGGAATTGTACCGGTTCTGCTTATTGAGGGAGTCCAGTGCATTGATCCAATTCTCTGTAAAATTTTTAGGGCAAGTAGACTTTGGGCATACAAAAGTAATGTTTATTCCTAAAATAGGGAAAGATAATTACTATGAAGTTAAATCTTTTAGACCTATCAGCCTAACATCTTTTCTTCTAAAGGCAATTGGAAAGCTGATAGACAGATATATTAGAGAAGTCCATTTAGTGGAAAAACCACTTTCTGACTTTCAATATGCATATCAACCTGGTAGATCCCCTGACAGTGCCCTCTACAACCTATCCTTTATTTTGGAGAAGAACTTCAAGGCTAAGGAACTTGCTTTAGCTGTTTTCTTAGATATTGAAGGTGCCTTTGATAAGGTACCCATTGAAACTATTTTACAATCCCTGGCTAGAAAGGGAGTTAATGACACAATCTGTTCTTGGATAAAAAATCTGCTCAATAACAGATTTGTCAGTGCCTCATTTTTAGGTGAAAACATGATGATCCAAGCCAAAGTTGGTTGTCCACAGGGAGGGGTTCTTTCACCCATCTTATGGTGCTGTGTTGTAGATTCCCTTTTAGAGATGTTAAAAAAACCCGGCATAACCACCATTGGATATGCAGATGATTTAGTTATAATCGTCAGGGGTAAGTTTGGTGAAACAATCTCTAGCATCATGTCCAACTCCCTCAAATAAGTTGAGACTTGGTGTAAAAAAGGCCTTTCTGTAAACCCTCAAAAAACCATTATGGTAGCCTTCATAAAGAAAAAGAATCTTAATCTGAGAAAGATAACTTTTTTGGTCAAGAGTTAACTTGCTCCAAAGAAGTCAAATTCTTAAGAGTATTTTTGACATGAACTTAAGTTGGAACAAGCACTTCAACTTTTGCATTGAGAGAGCAAAAAAAAAAACTTTCTGGTCATGTAGAAATGCATTTGGAAGAACTTGGGGCTTAAATCTCAAAGTTATTCATTGGATTTACACTATGATAATTTGTCCCATTATTACCTATGGCTCAGTGGTCTGGTGGCCTAGAATCAAAAATGAAACTGCTAAAGCAGAATTAACAAAATTACAAAGGATGCTTTGTGTAGCTATCTCTGGGTGTGTACGAACAACTCCCACATTTACACTGGAGCTTCTGCTTGGTATGCATCCCCTTTATATGCGTATTGAAGCAGAAGCAATACTTAGCATGAAGAGGCTTAAAAATACAGGTCAGTGGAAGGACTACTCTAGGTTTTTATCCAGGGGAAACCTCAATGCTGACGTAACTAGTCATCCTTTTATAAGTATGCCTACCGATTACACGATTGTTAAGTTTGCTTTTGATAAACCTTATACAATCAAATTTACCTTGAGAGAAGACTGGAATAATGTTGCCATAAGTGAAAGCTGTATTTACTGGTATATTAATGGCTCAAGAATGAATTCCAACACTGGGGCTGCTATTTGTTGTCCTGATGGCACAAAGCTATCATTCCCCTTGGGTAAATACACAACTGTATTCCAAGCAGAAGTCTTTGCCATTCTCATGTGCAGTAAAATATGCTTGTACAGAAACTATTCTTGTAAAAGAATAATTATCTCTTCTGACAGTCAAGTTGCATTACTAGCTCTACAGAAGTCTACTGTAACTTCTGTTCTTGTTTGGGAATGTTATCTCACTCTGTGTAAATTAGCAAATAATAACCACATCACTTTAATGTGGGTGCCTGGGCATTCTGGTGTTCCTGGCAATGAATTAGCTGATGAGCTGGCAAGGACTGGATCAACAACCTACTTTTTTGGTCCTGAACCAGTGCTAGGTATTTCTAAAGAATTGATCAGAAAGAGAATGTCTTTGATCTCTTCAGCAAACAACACTTTCTGAATTGGTACAATGCCAATGATCAAAGACCAGCAAGTCTATTAAATAGCACGTGCCCTAGTAAAAGGCAAAAAGAATTATTAAAGCTCAATAGAAGCAGTCTAAGAAAAGCAATGGGACTACTTACAGGACACTGCTACCTTAAAAGACATCTCACCATAATGGGAGTCTCAGATAATCCCACTTGTAGAGGTTGTCATTATATGGAAGAAACTTCAATACACATCTTATGTGAATGTGAAACTGTTTCGGCACATAGATTTGAACACCTGAGTCAGCACTTGATTGAACCTTGGATGTTGCAGGAAATTCCTGTAAAATGTCTGCTGAATTGTGCTTCAGCCACTGGTCTCTTCAAATAGGGTTTCTAAGAGGTATAATAATAGACCTATGGTCGTGGTGCTAGGTTCTTTTAGAACCACCCTATCTTAAATCTAAATAAATTTATTCTTTGACATGTGGTTATTAATACGCAATGAGTTAACATAATAGTAGCTTGAAAATTGATTGCTGTTGTAAGCATTCTTTTTAATTTTGATTTCTGGGTAGACTTTTTGTGAGTTTTGGGCTGCATTCATGAATCATGAAAGAAGAAACTCTGAAAACAATGTAGCAATTTTCCTTCAAATACACTACTGGCCATTAAAATTGCTACACCAGGAAGAAATGCAGATAACAAAATGATATTTATTCGACAAATATATTATACTAGAAATAACAAATGATTAAATTTTCAAAAAATTTGGCTGGATAGATCCTGAGAAATCAGTACCCAGAACAACCACCTCTGACAGTAATAACAGCAGTTATACGCCTAAGCATTGAGTCAAACAGAGATTGGATTGCATGTACAGGTACAGATGCCCATACAGCTTCAACACGATGCTACAGTTCATCAACCGTAGTGACTGGCGTTTGATGACGAGCCAGTTGCTCGGCAACCATTGACTAGACGTTTTTTATTGGTGAAAGATCTGGAGAACGTGCTGGCCAGGGCAACAGCCGAACATGTTCCGTATCAAGGAAGGTTCGTACAATACCGGCAACATGCGGTCGGGCATTATCTTGCTGAAAATTAGGGTTTCGCAGGGCTCGAATAAAGGGTAGAGCCATGAGGCGTAACACACCAGAAATGTAACGTGCACTGTTCAAAGCACCGTCAATGCGAACAAGAGATGACCGAGACGTGTATCCAATGGCACCCCATACCATCACGCCAGGTGATGGGCCAGTATGACGATGACGAATGCACGCTGCCAGTGTGCGTTCACCACGATGCCATCAAACCATCCTGATGCTGTACACAGAACATGGATTCATCTGAAAAGTTTACGTCTCGCCATTCGTGCGCCCATGTTCGTCGTTGATCACACCATTGAAGGCGCTCTTGTCTATGACGCAGCGTCAAGGGAAGCCGCAGCCATGGTCTCCGAGCTGAGAGTCCATGCTGCTGCAAACGTCGTCGAACTGTTCGTGCAGACACTTGTTGTCTTCCAAGCGATCCCGTTTTGTGACTCATGGCTCGTGATGTGTTTGCACGATCCATTACGACCATTCGGATAATATGCCTGTCTTCTCGGCTGCTAGGGATAGGTGGCCGTTGAGATCCCGCATGGCGTTCCGTATTACCGTCCTGAACCCATCGATTCTATATTCTGCTAACAGTTATTGGATCTCAACCGACGCGAGCAGCAATACTACGATAAGATAAACCGCAATCCCGGTACGCTACAATTCGACCTTTATCAAAGTCAGAAATGTGCTGGTACGCATTTCTCCTTCTTACACGAGGCATCATAACAACTTTTCACCAGACAACAACGTTCAAATGCAATTTGTGTATGAGGAACCGGCTGAACAATTTCCTCATTTAAACACAATGTATGTGTCGCTACTGGCGCCTGCTTTGTCTGAATGCGCTGAAAAGCTAATTATTTGCATATAACAGCACCTTCTTCCTTTCGTATAAATTTTACATTTTCAGCATGTCGCCTTCTTGGTGTAGCAATTTTAATGGCCAGTAGTGTATATTTATAGTACTCAAAACTGTAACATCTATCTCCCATTATTTAATAGCAGTTAGAACTGGAATATTCTATGTAAAGAGAAACAAAATTGTAAAATCTAATTTTTATGCTACAACGAACACATTAATAATATATGTCATGTACAGCATTTGTACATTGTAAATCTTTACATATTTGCCATACAACATGACCTTTACCTGAGTAAAAAAGTAGTTTTTTAATGCTGGGAAATAAATTTAGAAAATGTATAAAAAGCAAATAAAAAAATTGTGTTATAGGGCAAACATTTTTACATTCTAAGTATGGATCTTTTTGCAGAAATGTTTAAATTTCATTTTATAATATATATTTTCATATCTGTAGACACTTCATTTTCTTGTTCATATTACATAAATATTTTAAAGAAGTCAAGCTTGGGAGTTTAAGTAAAGGATATTTTTATAGTTTAATGTATTTTATTCTTTCAAAATATTTGATTTTTTAGTTTCCATGAAGTGAATGGTCAACTATTCAACATTTTGAGGAAAATATGTTAACTGTTAAAAATGCATATAACTTAGGATTAAATTTCTTTTTACATTTTCTTTTATAGAGAGATTGTTGAATTCAATCATTTTATAAAAGGATTCAATCATCTCATTTTAATATATATATTTTTAGAACATGCGATGATTGCTTATAATATTTTTACTTTTTAAATTGAAAGTAATTTTTTTTTAAAAAAAAGAACTGTCATTATAAAATATTTTCATCAAAAATGTTTAATATATTTTGATGCAAAGATATTGTTTATTAAATTTGTTGTGTAAAAACTAATATTCTAAAAATTATTTTTCTATCTTGGGAAATTATTACAAGGTGTTAATGAAAGCCGAATTCTTAGAGATGATTTAGAATTGAATGGTATTGAAGAAAGACACCATATCTTAACACGCAGGGATATAACTAATATAAAAAATAATATTGGTTCTACTACTTCATTTTTTTACTCTATTTTCTTGTGATGAAGTTAGCTTACATGTATGGATTAAACATATGAAGGAAATTAGAATTTTAACTCTAGATTTTAAGGAACAAAATATCTCTCGTGAACATTTATTAGATAAGGATTTTTTTCTAGCATTTATGATGCCTGTTCAGCTGCAAATGCTTGTGGAATTTGGAAATGATAGAATTTGCATTGACTCCACTCATGGGACAACTTGATATGATTTTGAGTTTGTAACTTTGATGGTCATTGATTAGTTTGGGGTTTCACATAGCCTTTTATTTAACATCATTTGTTAATTTTAATACAATGACTTACTTTTCTCAAAAAAATTAAAGATATTGTACCTGTTGAAATTAAGGCTAAATTTTTTTATGAGCGATAATGCTTCATTTTTTTACAATGCTTTGGAAAATGTCTTTGGACTTGTTGAAAGACATCTTTTATGTGCATGGCACATTAGAACATGACAAGGTCATTTAAATTCAATCCCTGTTGGCAAAAGAAAAAGCATTTACAAAAGTTTAAAAACTATTATGTACGAATTAGATGAAAGTATATTTAAAAATTTACTATAACAATTTTTTATAGAGTTAAAAAATTATGCAGACATTGAAAAATTGTATGAATATTTTTGTAATACTATAGAGTAACAGAAACCATCAGTGGGCTTATTGCTACAGAAAAGGAGCAAAATTGAATACTAACATGCACTTAGTATATTTCCTAGGGAAGTAAACATTGTTACAAATTTATAAATAATTATATGTCTTAAAATATCTCAGACAGATCGGAAATACTCACGATTTTGGCAAAAATCGCGGTATTTAGACGTGTTATACGTTAAAAGCTGGTTTTCTAATGATTTGGTGACTTGGTGATGTTTTGTCGAGAAAACTTGGAGACTTGACGAGAAATAGATACTTCTGGAAACATCCATCAACTGAGCTCTAGGACCAATATTTAGTGAGATAGCCTAGAAGCTTCCAGAACATTGGCGAAATTAGTAGATTTCCCCACCAAGCCCGACATAGTTAGGCAGTTTTGTGAAGACAGTCAGTGAGTGAAGATGATTAGTCTTGACTGCTAGTTTAGAGAAGCTGTTCTCTGCCTGAGGTATTTGAGACCTGTTGTTAGAAGCTGTTATTTATTGTATCTGACGAATTGGAGCTGTATAATAGGGATTGTTGCAGCTGGTATATCTAGTGGAATTTTTTTTACGAATAAAAGTCTTTTGTTCATAGAGTGGTCGCTTTCTTCAACTCTCAATCCACACGAACCCCTAAGCTCGGTACAATATTTATTTAGATGGAGAAAAAATGCAGAAGAGTTGATAGGTGCTGTGAAAGCTTAAGAAAATTGCCTAACTTGATAAGAAATTTGACAGGCTTAAAAAATTCCATAAAGGGAAAATTACTAAAAACAAGTTCCTATCAACGCCATAAAGGATAGAAAATACTTCAAATCTTTTGCAGATAGCAGATGATAAATGGTCTGTGAAATCAACTTCATTTCCTACTAGATCGTATGAAGTTAAGCAATTACATATTTGTTCTGCAGTTTTGTGTAATATACTTTGTCGAGAACGTGTATGCTGTATTCCAGCTCATAAATACTCATGCCATGATTACACAAATCAGAACATGTGTAAGCATATTCACGTTGTCAATTTGCTGTGCAAACAAAAGTTCCTCTTCAAGCCATTCCATCTCAATTATCACCATTGTATAATTTCACTTTATGTTCAAATAAATGTTAAACGCATTGGAAAACTCAATCGTGACAGATTCATGTTCTTTATGAATACTCTTCCTCAGAGAAATCGAATCATTGCAACGCTACATTACTCGGTCAGAAAAAAAAATTTCATGATTTGGATTACATGCTATTAAATTTATTAATTGTATCCTTTTTAAAAGAACGCTTTTTATTTTTGCGTAATAATTAAAATAGATGTTGCTTTTTTTTAAATGAGTGCTGAAAATACCATTCATATATTGCCAATAAGTTTGTATATAAGTTGGCGCAGATCTAAATTATTTGGTGATCTTTCACACCAAATAGTTTATATAATTACTTCATACCAAATTTAAGAGGAAGAACTGAATTCCAGTGGCCCATTAAAGTGTAGTAAATCCTGCTAAAAGGGCTTCATTGCCCAATGTAAGTTGATGTTGTCATTCGGAGAAACTTAATTATAATGCAGATGAGTAATTTGCGATTAAAGCCATTTGCATTTCGAAATATTCGATATCAACTGATAGTTTATGGTTAAACTTTTGCCTGTAAAAGTGAGCATTACGGTTACGTTGATGATTTTTGAGCCAAGTTACATAAGTGCACTCTAAAAAAAAGCACTGTAATTTTACTGCAAAATGTGCTGGCGTTTTGGGCGCCAGTACAACATGCTGTAAATTTTACAGTACTTTTTATTGTTATTTTTTACAACACGTTTTACTATGCATTTTTCTGTATATTCTACAAAACCCATTGCAATAGCCATTTGCAGCAACATGTTTTATAAAGATTACCTAGAGTATAAATCAATTTTGAATACACAATTGCTAGGTATGGGCCTACTATTATTAAGCAATTTTTGTACAAAATGCAAAGCACAAAAAACATAACTACTGTTATATTGCAAAACATGTCATTTTTAAGAACATTTTGCAACAATAATTTAACTTCCTGTGCCTAACACGCGCGCGAGGTTGTTTAACTTTCTCACAATCGTAACTTCAACAGAGGGTTGAATTTTTTTTAAAAAAAAATTAAGAAACAACAGTTATATTGAATAAGATACAAAGCTTAATATAAAATTAATTTTTGATTTATCTGTCATTCCACAGATTTAGGATAGAAAGAAACTTTACAAAACATTCCACTTTACTAAAAATACCAAAGGGGGAATTAGTTAATGATATATTTTAACTATACTTTAAAGACATTAAAATTTTTCTTTTTGATATTGTTTAAAGTTATTGATTTTTTCCATTATAATAAAAGCCAGTAAAGATTGAGGGGAAAAAAAACAATCGTTGGCAATACACAAATAATTTTAAAAGAATTTTTTAAATTTACATTTTAATAATTGTAGCCATTTAAAGTTAGATAAATTATTTAAAAGTAACAAAAACACGTGCTTGGATTCCATCCTTGCCATATTTTT
The DNA here is from genome assembly GCA_030067965.1 of Latrodectus elegans. Lineage (NCBI taxonomy): Eukaryota > Metazoa > Arthropoda > Arachnida > Araneae > Theridiidae > Latrodectus > Latrodectus elegans. The sequence goes on from CM057819.1 coordinate 119,150,554, forward strand.
TAGATTTCGTTCCCCGCAAGGGATTAATGCCGAACAAGCATCTGTAAAAAAAAAAAAAAAAAAATAGAAATCAGACACATGAATAACAAATTTGAAATTTCAAGATCTGAATACTTTAAAGGAAAAGTTTTTAATAGTTCAATAAAATATTTATAAAACTGTTTATTATTTTATATAATTGATTGAATTTTCCTAAAATAAACTTCTTTTAATAGCTAACAAGTGGTAGCTGCATTCATATTATCATTTTAATGAAAATTATTTTAAGGGATTTTAGAAATTTTATGATAAGAATTTTTGGTAATGACGGTCACTTATGAAGGTGACAAAATATTTACTTGAATTAAATCATTCTAACTGATGTTTTCTATCTCGAAAAACTAATTTGTAATCGATTTAATTAAAATAGAATATAGAATTTGTTTTATAAGGATTTGTTATCGATCATTATATTCTCTGAGAAGCAAATCATAACATTTCCAATGGGAACTATGAATTACAAATTTTTAGAAATAAAGTGCGATACATGAACTTTATGCCCACATTTTAAAGATAATTTACAAAAGCCGATTTTAAGTTAAAAGAATTTATTTTGTAAATATGGAAACATTTCTTTTAAATACATCTATACACAATTTAAAAATATTTCCAACGAAAATAAACAGAAAAATTAAAATGCTACAATGTGTTAAAGTAACAATAATTTATGAAATAACATCATATAAAATATTTACTTAAAACTGAATTTCGTTAACGCGTAAATAGTTACCTCAATAGTGAAATCAAAGTTGTATTTCCCTCTAAGAAAACTTCAATTTCAATAAGAAATTACATGAAATAGTGTAAAATGAGGAAACATAAAAAAATTTGCTGTTTGTTAAGTCCGCATATTTATGGCATTATATAAGTACTTAGAGATAAATAAAGGAGAATACAATTGAAGTTGAACATCAAAAAAGATATTTAACTAAAACAATTTAGATTTTCTTAGAATTTTATAAATTCATATGATTTATTTCAAATAGAATGTTAGCAGAGTAAACATTTGAAGAGTTCAATAAATGTAACAGCAAATTGCTTTTCAGTTACAACACTTCAAACATTGTGAAATATATAAATAACGCATACCACAAATGAATACACATGATGTGCAAAGTAATCTACTGCATCCTGATTGGTTGGTTGGGTTTTATGGCGCAAGGTCCAAATATGGACATGCTGTGCCAAGAATAAAGTTTTGGAATATATTTTTTTCATTTACTTATTTTGTTTTATGTTTTTTTTTTTTTTTTTTTTTTTTTGAAAACCCAAGCAACATTAAAATTTTGAAAAACAAAAATCACTGTATATATAATCTTAAAATCCATATATAATGGTAGAACATAAAATAAGATAAATGAAATGTATATATATAAAATTTTAAAATTTATAAATATAAATTATATAAAATTAGAAAAACCTATTGTTTCAAATAAGCAAATAGGTTTCTGTGGGGTGGTTCTCCCACCAAATCAAACATAGTTAAAAGGTTTGCTTTGAAAAATTTAAAACAGTAGACGTTAAAATTAGGACATGAGATTAAAATATGATAGACAGTAAATGGTTCATCACACGCTTCACAACATGGATTTAGTTCACTTAAAAATAAATGTCTGTGTGTGAAGCGTGTGTGTCCGATACGAAGGCGAGTCAATCTAACATCAGCACTTCGTAACGGTAAAATTGATAAAGAGATGAGGGATGAGAAAATGGTATGTAACTTGTTGCCGACCTGCATGTTCCACAATTCATGCCAAAGAATATGCATAAAATTTTTTATACCCTTTCTCACATCAGAGAGCGGAACCGATAGTGAAACTGGATCTGATGCAGCCTTTGCAGCTGCATCCGCTCTCTCATTTCTATCATGACCTATGTGACTTGGTATCCAACAAAATGTAATATCATATCATATCCCTTGCCAGCAAGGGTATCTAATGCTCTGAAAATCTTTGACACAAAAGGATGACAAGTAAAACTATTGTTTCTCAATGCTTCCAATACACTCATGCTATCAGTATATATACGAAATTGACGATGACCATCTGTATTCACATGCTGAAGCGCATAATAGATAGCTGTGGCTTCAGCGGTAAAGATGGAGCAGGACGAATGCAGACTGTAATTGAAAACTGTATTGTGAATAAAAACTCCACAGCCCACATGTCCTGTTGTTTTTGAACCATCTGTGAATACAGGTGTGTATGACTGATACTGACAGCGATGGTTGGAAAAAAGTGCTTGAAAAACAATAGGTGTGTCTGATTTTGAAAACTGAGCAAAAGAGTTATTAAAACTAATTGTTGGATCATACCAAGGCGGATAAAGAAAATGATCATTTGTTTCAATTTGAACATCACATAGGTCTGAGAGCCACAGATTTGATTTCGCTCGTGTGAGAAAAGGTGGGATGCTCATTGGACGAGCATCATATAGTCTTTTATGAAAGGCATTAGGAACCATGGAACGTACTGGATGGTCAGGGGTCGACATAATTTTTGCATAATAATTGAGAGACTGATGCATTCGTCTCAGGTCTAACGGTAGTTGATTGCATATCACGTATACACTCTAGACAGGTGATGTGCGGAATGCCCCAGAGCATATCCTCAAAGCAGAATGGTGAACTGTGTCCAGTCTATGTAAAACGGAATATCTAACCGATCCATAAACAACACATCCGTAGTCAATGCGGGATAGAATCAATGACTGATGAAGAAGTGATGTGCGATCTGCACCCCAAGATGTATTTGACAACACCTTGAGGATATTAAGCGATCGCTCACACTTCTTCCACAAATATAAAACATGCGGTAGAAAGATTAATTTTCGGTCAAAGATAATACCCAGGAATTTTATTTCATTGACTACTTGTATTGGAGTGCTGTTGATGTAAATTATAGGATCATTATGCAGGCTAGTCTTCCTACAGAAGTGGACACATTTACTCTTGCTAGGAGATAGAGTATGGCCATGTTGCAAGCTTGTTAATTGCTGTTTGCAGTTGTCTCTCAATTAATCGCATATTAGTCTCCTGACATGATATTTGCAGGTCGGCAACATAGACTGTTCAATTTATTGATGATGGTAATTGATGTAAAATGTTACTGATGAAAAGACTAAAAACAGTGACACTTAAAATGGAGCCTTGGGGAACGCCCTCGGCTTGATTAAAAGTATTGGAAAATACAGTTCCAATATAGACTTTAAAAACACGATAGCTTAAAACATTTTGTAGGATTATCGGTAGATTACCCCGAAAGCCAAAATCATATAGTGAACGGAGAATTCCATATCGTACGGTCGTATGCCTTCTCGATGTCAAAGAAAATTGGGACCAGATGGTTCCTCCGCACAAAAGCATTGCGGATTTGGGTCTCTAAATATGTGATATTATCAAAAGTGGATCTCGCTTTTCTAAAGCCACTCTGATTAATATGTATACATTTCTTTCTTTCCAAGACATATACGAGCCGTGTATTGACCATACGTTCGAGAGTCTTACAGAAGCAATTCGTCAGAGCTATTGGTCGATAATGTGAAGGATCGGAAGGCTCTTTACCAGCCTTAGGAACCGGAATCACTTTTGCTTCATTCCAAATTTATGGAAATTTTTTTTCAGTCCAGATCCTATTGAACAAAAACAGTAAGTTCAACAAAGAATCTGGACTTAAATTTCGAAGCATTTGATAGCTGATTCCATCTGGTCCTGGACTGGTGTCATGGCCCTGCTTTATTGCTCTCTTGAATTCCAACATCCGAAACTCACAGTTGTAAGGCAAGGCTTCACCGTGGTTAAAACGAATTGGTGTTCGCTCAGCACGACTCTTTTTCCTTAAGAACGAAGGACTATAAGAGTCGTTGCTTGAGACACTAGCAAAAGTTTCACCAAAGGTATTAGCAATGTCTTGAGGAGAAGAGTATGCAGCAGCTCCGGTTTTTAAAATAGGAATTGAAAAATCCTTATAAATTCCACTGGCTGCTTTCGCTTTTCGCCACAACTTTTTACTGGATGTGGAAGATGTAATTGAAGATACAGAGAGACCAAGATTCCTTCAGACTTCTACGACGAGCTCTGCGAGCTAAGGCTTTAGCTCTCTTAAAGGCGATAAGATTCTCCGTTGTGGGGTATCACCTAAATAACCCCCATAACGTCCTTTGTTTTTTATAGGTTTCTTGGCATTCTTTATTCCACCAAGGTTTGCTATGCCTCTTTAGTATAGGGGAACTCTTAGGAATTGATGTACCAGCTGCATTTTTAATTGTTTCGGTGACTTTTGATACGGCTTCATTAATATCCTCGACTGAACCCATTTCATAATCAACAACTACCAATTGTGTAAATAACGTCCAATATGCCCAACTGTACACGTAAGTAGGTAAGCGTTGTTCTACACTACTACTTCCAGTCTGGGAGATGACGAGAGGAAAATGATCGCTATTATGCAGATCATTTCCCACTGTTAGATTTAACAATGGCAGAAGAAATGGAGAATAGATGGCTAAATCGAGCGAATGAAACGTTCTTGTGGGTACATGGAAATGTGTTTTCTCGTCGGTATTAAGCAAACAGAGACAGTTATCAGAAATAAACTGTTCTATCTGCAGACCACGAAAACTGATATTATCACTTCCCCACAAAGAATTATGTCCCTTGAAATCACCGAGTAACAAAAATGATATAGGTAGCTGATCAACTAATGCATCGAGTTCCTCTTGGCGGATGACATCATGTGGTGGTAAATATAGACTACAGACTGTAATCATACATGTTGTGTGAATTCTCACTGCTACAGTCTGTAGAATAGTATTTAATTGATGGACAGCGCTGGGGAAAGTATTAGATGTTAACATACATACATCACCAGACACTGCACCATCATCACCACGGTCTCTTCTAAAGCATTTAAACCCTCGCATAGACATGTTGGAAGACTTAAGGAATGTCTCCTGAAGTGCAACACATGCGGGGTTATAAGTTGTTATGAGAGACTTGATGTCATCAAGATGTGCTCGCAAACCATGGCAGTTCCAAGAAATAAAGGAAGTTATTTTCGATATTGAAAAGCTCCTTTTCTGGAGCTGGAAGGCGGGTCTTCTGTCATATCCTCGAACGATCCATCATCGTCCGAAGGAAATAGAGGAACCGCGTCAGTCTCCAGTCAAGAAAAAGTATTATGGGTGGAAATTGAAGATGTTTTTGATTTTTTCAATTTGAAAGCTTTCTCCGCTTTTGATTTTGCAAAAGGAGCTTTTCTAGAAAACGTAGAAGTTTTTTTTTTTTTTTTAATTTTGGATTTTCAGATGTTTGGGGTAATCTTACGGGGGAAACAGAAATGGTTTCAGTTTGTGTGTTTCTCGATTTGGTGATTTTTCTGGCAGCAGTGGCATAACTAACTACTTATTGAGGAGTGCGAGAAGTGACTAATCGTTTCGCCTCAGGGTCTGAGCATTTATGGTTAACCTTAACCGTGGCCATCTCCTTTTCCAGCATATACTGCGGACAACTTCGAGAATAGGAGGGATGGCCACCTTGGCAGTTGACACATCTCTCCTTCGCTGTGCAGTTCGTGCTATCGTGGCCTACCACCGCGCAGCGAGCGCAAGTGATTTTGCTTCTGCAAGCGTTTCTCGAGTGTCCAAAGTGCTGACATTGGAAATATCGCAAGGGATTTGGAATATATGGCCTGACGGGTAAGTTCATGTACGCAGCTTTTACATACTGTGGAAGGTCTGGCAAAAGTCAGAACAAGGTGCTTAGTATCAATTACTTTACCATCTCGTCTGACTGTAATGCGTCTAACGCCACAGACCTTCTGGTTCTGTAAGTTCTCCAAAATCTCCTCCGTCGGCGAGTTATAATAAATCCCTTGCTGAGATTACTCCACATGAAAAAATAAGGTTGCTGTGAGGTGAAACAGTCACTTCGAAGTTTGCTGAGGACTTCATGCTAGCCAGAATGTCTGCTTGTGAGTTTAATGCAGCCTCAACAAGCAGATCACCTGAGCGCATTTTCTGAACTTTCCTGGACTTCCCCAACAGTTCCGGATATTTCTTTGGAAATTAAGAAAGGAGATATAGTAGTAAAATTTCCCTCTTTTCTTTTGATAATAAAAATTTTTGGTTTCATACATTCAAATTGTTGCTCCCGTGGGAGAAAAGTATAATTTTTGTTTTCCATATTATGATTTTAAAATTTCTGGACCTGACCGCACCACCCACCACCGAATCCAACAAAGGGATGCAGACCAGCATCACCAGTGCTAGCCAGGCCCTATACGCTCACAGTACATCCCTGAAGTAGCCTCCACCCTTAACGATAGTAGATGTACCGATCGCTTGATCCATAAAGCCGATTGATGTGCTGAGGACCACAACACACCGCCAGTTTACCTGAAGCAGAGTCCAAAGTAATGTGTTGGACTCTAGAGGCCTCAATTACCAGGATCCTCCTTTCCAGGGATACGGGTCTCCACGCACGGCAAACACGTGGGTGATTTAGTCCCCAAGAGGAGCTAATAGCAACAGAGCGGCGAAAGCTACTCAAGGGGAGCCCTCAACCTCTTACGAGGCAACCACAATGAGGGAGAAAAGGAAGAAAAAGCAGAAGAGCAGGGGAGAGAAGAAAATAAAGAAGAGGAAAGGTCACTAGGGTACCTCGGGATTGTGACACCCGTGTTTACCTAATGAACTTAAACCCCCTGAGGGGCTACTGCATTCTGAAAAGATGTGGAAATCTAAAACCAATAAACAAATTCCTGATTAATTTATTTATGATTAAGTTTTATGTTCATTTCTAAATTTCTTATTTATAATTTACTAAGCAGTAATTTTTTTAAATAAAGCTTTGAATACTTTACTACAACATTTCTAAATATTTTTTCAAGTCTTCAAAATATGCAGATAGAATACACGTTCCAACATTCTCTTTTCCATCCAATTCCTTAAAGTTTGAAGATTGTATTTTACAACCTCCAGAAGAAGAAGTTTTTAACAAATTAAAATTCTTTTAATTTGTTAGCTGATGTAAACTTAGGTCTTTCATTTAAATCTACAGAAGTTAAACACGTACAAAAATGGTCCAAAATGCTTTGCTTTAAAATAAGCAAGGTTATCTTTCTTTTATTGTGGAAATATCAACAGGCGTGTTAATATTTTTCTTTAAAAGCAAAAGTCTCATATTAATTTTACAACCTCTTCAATCATAACATCAAAAAACACACTGTATTTTGGCTATAGGTCAGACATCATAAATGAATGAAAAACGGAAAAAATTTAAAAATACACGCATTTCCAAAAACTCTCAATACCAATTCCACCTTTCAAATATGGCTGAAGTTGATATGAAGAGGCATTACTCTGAATAATCTTACTATTAAAAGTTTTGTGATTATTCTATTTTTAAAACTTCCTTTGCAAATCACACACTTCATAAATTTTTATTTTCCCAAAACATAGATATATTAAAAAAAATTTAATATAAAATAATAAACTATAGTTAATAAAAAATTATAAACTGCATAATATCTCATCCTGGCATTAGATCACCATATAAGCTTCTTAAAGATTCGTCTGGTCTTCCATGAGAAAAGATTGCACATCCTGGGTTTTCTCCTGTTTTCCATGCCAAAGTAAATAGACATACTATCACCCCTCACGGATCATTCAGCCTTTCATCACGATTCAAACATATTCATATCGACATCATTGGCAGACTTCCCACTTCAAGAGGCTACTCTTATTGTTTAATCTGCATTGACCGTTTCACAAAATGAGTTATAAAATAATAAACTTTACAATTTATAAATAAATGACCTTAATTTGAATAGTACTTCATAATATGTATTTAAGAAAGGAATAAATTTCTTATTTGTTATAAAATAATGATTTTAAAGAAATAGGTATTTTAAAAAAGCATTAGATTTTTCATTGAAACGCATTTTTACATTTCATGCAAATTCTAAACACAAGACCATTTACTCTAATATTATTTATAGCATTTTATTAAAAGAATTTACAAACATTTATGCCTAAAAATGATTTGAATGCATGTTACAAAATGGAATTGAATTTGTAGTGGAACTACAGAAGAAATACTTAAATAAAAAGCAAAACAGAAAAATAAGCCCTTACCTTTAAATTTGACGATGACATCCTTATGATGCAGAGCAGCTTGGAAAGAAGCTCATCGAGAAACACTTTTAAATACAAAGTCGATCCTCATCGAGACCTCACCAAAACGAATAATTAACGCGAACTTCAGTGACAACAACGCAAGGAGAAAAGAACGAAGTTTCAGTTTGAGAAACGCCGCTGTCCTATCGTTGCCATACCGACAAGTTAAAAGTAACTCTACTAATTCCGGATGCGCATGCGATACACAATAGAATTGACTACAACTCCGGACCACATTGGCAAAACTTTAAGGCACTCGCTGACTTCAAAACAGCTGAACATTTTCTAACCAAATGTAAATTAATTTTGGACTTACTATTTTGTTTATGCAAAACTGTTGTGTATAAATAGCAGATACCTCTTCGATCAAACTATCTACTTCGGGGTCAGACTGCTGATCATCATGTTAGTATAGCTGCTCGTATTGATGCATTGTAAATAAAAATTATAATTTTTAAATATTTGTTTTAATTTAGACTTAATATTTAATCGGAATTTAGTAACGTCTAAAAGTGGTGACTCGGATGCGTTTTGAACTTTAATAACGTCCTTTAAAAAGATAGTTCCAGCTTACTGCAAACTTCATCATAAATGCTGAGTCTGATGTTGAAACTAAAAATTCTGACGGATCTCTCCCTGCGGACACTGCTGCTCATTCTGATGGAGGTAATACGAATTAAACTGAATCTCCAATGGTTGTTAGAGTATCTTTCAAGGCACCACCCTTCTGGAAGCAAAATTCTACTCTATATTTTGCACAAATAGAGAACTAATTTGTGATAGCCGGTATTACAATTAAAGAGATCAAATACTATCGCGTTATCACTGCAATATAGACTGAAATCCTTGTTCAAGTAAGCGACTTTGTGCTGAATCATCCTTCCAGCCAGAAATACGAGGCTATTAAAAATAGTCTCATTGAGAAATTCCAGGATTCTGAGACTCAGACTGAAGTTGTTGCTACAAGAGCTACAACTTCGGGACGAACGCCCGACACAATTGCTACGCAAGATGAGAGACCTTGCACCGAGAATTCCTAAACATCTCCTCAAATCCCTGTTGTTGCAACGGTTGCCAATGGCAGTGAGGGATTTTAGCAGGGAGTTTCAAGGACTTGGAATCCTTAGCTAAGATGGCTGATAAAGTTTTAGAGATTACAGATTTTTCAACTATTCATGCCTTACAGCCCGCCCGTCTTCGATGCAGCGACTGCTTTCAGCTTCTCAAACAAATGGAAGAGCTTAAAAAGTTTGTTCAGAAGACTCACGACTCTGGAAGAAACAGGATACGCTTCCCGAGAAGTCCCAACCGAAGTTTCTTCAAATAGCCATCTCCTTCAGATGGCAGACTTGACCCAGACTGTGGAATTTGCTGGTACCACCACAGGTACGGAAAAGAAGCGAAGCAGTGCCGCAAACCCTGCAGTTTCCAACAGGAAAACTAAATGCACCGTCGCTTGCGGCCACAGGTGACTACGGCCAAACTAAACGATTATTCATGGCCGATAAGACCTCGGGCATGAGATTTCTTATAGACACCGGTGCCGAAATTTCTGTGATTCTAAATACGTTCCTGAAGAAACTCTCCACGTGGAGACTTCAAACTAGTTGCCGCCTAGGGATCCAGTATTGCCACATATGGCGAAAAGCTCCTCCGGGTTGATCTCAACCTTAGACGAACATTTTCTTGCCCCTTCGTCATTTAATCCGTATCGCTGCCAATCATTGGAGCTGATTTCCTTCATAATTTTGGACTGCTAGTGGATATGAAGCGCAATTGCCTCATCGACAGTACCACTAAATTAAAATCCAGCTTCAACATACCGGACCGGCTGCAGCAATAAGTGTACTGGCCGAAAAATCTCCTTACCATCAACTACTGAAAGAATTTCCGGAAATCACTCGAATTTCAAGTAAAACTGTGGTTACACACGCCTTCCAGCACCACATCGAAACTGCAGACCAATATTTTCCAAAGATTGGAGAATTCCTCCTGATTAGCTGAACAGCCTAACAGGAATTTCAGTACATGATGGATCAGGGAATCTGCAGATCCTCAAGTAGCAACTAGAGGCCTTGAGTCGACTACCGCCGGCTTAACAGCGTCTCGAAACCCGATAAATATCCTATACCGCATATTCATGACTTTGCACACCAACTGGAAGGAAAGAATATCTTTAGTACTATTGACCTCTTTCGGGCTTGCCATCATATTCCCGTCATTTATTTAATTCTGTCACATTATTTTTACGAAATTAAATTTTATTTTTTGTTTGTAAAATTAAGTCAAAATAAGCACATTGCAAATAATAATCTATTTTAGTTTGTTTATTGTTTTTGATGTTGAATTCATAATGTTAATAATCTACGATTATTATGATGATTAAAGACCAACAGCCTCCCTAAAGAGCAATGATGCCACAGGTGCCGTATAATCCATGATACCAAATTGTGAATTTTTTGGCTATGTAGAAATGTTGCTAAGATGACATATCGTGACGTGCGCGATTACGTAAATACTAGGGTTACCAAAACAGAATTTTCCACACAATTCTTATAGGTTTCCATATGTATGACGTAATAAACACAAGGTTGCCAGATACATAAGAAAATCTGCCAAAAATCCCCAATCTTAGAATTTGGCCTTATGGATTATACGGCACCTGTGCCGCAATTATAATTTTTTTTTTCTTTTTTTTTTTATTAGCATTATAATATGAAACTTGGTCATGAATAGGTTAGCATTTTCTAATAAATTTAGGGCGCAGGTGCCGTATAAACCAGGATTCTAAATTCTGAGGTACAGTTTAAGTTATAGTTAAGTATAATATAATAGCATAAATAATAAATATTACACATCATTAAATGGAACATCATTCCAGAAACCTGGTCTAGTTTTCATCTTCCTTGGAATTTTTCTTGACATTGCAAATTGATGTTATAAATGAAAGTTCAATGCATGTTATTTAGATGACTTTAGATACAAATAATATCAAATGATTTGTTAGAATGGAAGTAGATGTGTAAAATATCCCTTTTCCAACCTTCAAAATATTATAAATTTGATAGGATTTTATTTTTAATTTTTTTTAAGGTTAACTGCTTGAAGAAGTAAATTTTAAAACTAATATAGTGTAAAATGTAAACATCACACACACACTAAGTTCAAATATAAAACTTTTTTATTAATTCAATTTAATTTAAACATTTAAGAATCATAACCACTGTAACAAATCATAAGAGCACAATATGTCTTATCCTTCTGTTATCCTTTGTTTCATGTATGTGATTTCAGTTTATATTGTGCTTGTAACTTACTATGAAAAATTAATGAATATATTTTATTTTTCATTTATGTATTTATATGTTTATGTATTTTTTAAATGTGAAGTTTACGACTGGATCAAAATGTTAATTGGAATATATAGATAAAATTTATAATTTTTTCATCTAAATTTAAATCTTAATTTTAGTAATCTTTTAACTACTTTAAATTTGAATGACATTTCAGTATGTTTAAAATTATTTTGTAAGATTAGTAAACAGAATTTATACTTAGAAGCATTTTCATGTTAATAGTAGCAAATAAAAATGCTTGAAATGTTACCATTACTTTTTCTTTCTACCAAATGGAGACAATTTCTTCACTATCCAGGAGTAGTGGTACTGAAAAATATTACACCATCATTTTCTTTTGCTGCATTTTTTTATTTCGAATTCTAGTCAGTGAAAAATATATTGTATAGAATATTTTGAATATGCTGGTTCCTTGCTTAGAATTTTTGTTGAGCAATGTACAGTTTTATACGGTTAAGAACTTGTTACTTATAACCACACACACGCATTATCTCATTTTATTGAAGATGTAAAAAGGTATGGCCAAACCTAAATAATTTTAGTGCTTTTCCGTTTACAATTTATTTAGGGAAGTTGAAACAGCTTATTAATTCATCGACAAAACCCCTTCAGCAATACTATAAAAGGAATTAAATGACATACAAATAATAGATATTTCTGAAAATTTAGAATTTGTTCAACCAATACCTCTTAAGCCATCATTGTTAATGATAAAGCTTAGCGTAGCTGGGCAGTGCTATTAAGGAGGGAGCCCTATTTTATACTTAAAGGTTCAGATAGCAATAATTGTGTCATGATGAATGATGGTAACATTGTTAAAATTCATGATATAATCTTAAATGAAAATAATTCACACACATTCATGTTACTTGGTAGATCATTTAAAGCCTTAAAAGAATTCTATAAAATTCCATCTGAATCTACTAATATTCAAATATTTTTGGTGTCTGAATATAAACTATGGTCTTAAAAAATACTTAACTAAATATTTTAAAAATAGAATAATTTTAAAAATATTAAATGTCTAATTAATAAATAAGATATTTGAAACTTAATTAATCTCCTCTAAAAACGATTAAAATGCCTTGACTGGATTTCACATAACTTTGCATGTTATATAACAAATATTTTGTTTTTTAGAATTTTGTCAAATATCTGAGCTTTAAAGTGAATCATTGTTTTTATAGAATAAATTTTGATTAAAAAAAATAAAATAAAGGTTAAAAAAAAACTTTTAATCCCCAAACCACTAACAGAATTTATTCATTCAATATTTCTAATTTTATTAAATATTTTTCACACAGCATTCAAGTTGTGGAATCCAAAGAGCTAAAAGGTGATAAAAGCGTGGCTGTTGCTACTGGCCTTCTCATAAGACACCAAACCGAATTCCATGTTTTACTGAAAACTATGGCGATCCCAATGACAATTGGCTAAAAGCCTCTTGTCGTTGCCTCTTATTTTCTTGCTTTTATTAGCTATGATTTCTACATACTTATATTTAGTAGTTAGTCCATCATAATAAATTTCATATTACATTTTTGAAAAATTCTTTGTATCTTTAAATCTTATTGATTGATAGTTTTTTTTTTTTTTTTTTTTTTTTTTTTTAAAGTTTCTTTCTTATTCATAATTTTACTTTTTAGCATTTTTTTTATTTTTGTATAATAAACAACAATTTGTGAAAGCTTTCAGATACATATACAAGACTTGGGGAAATTCATCAGCTAAAATCCAAGTCGAATGAAATTAGGTTTCTTACGGTGTGTGAATTTTTGCCTTTGTATTCAAGTCCTTGAATGTTTCTTTAGCTAATGAAGATGATTTTCTAATTCTAATTATTAGTTGATCAATGATAAATATTAAGGAGTAAGCCAAAGCAATATAATTTTTGCTAGAGAGATTTTATAATATATACAGTAAAATATTATTACATCAAACCAAAGTAATCAACCAATCTTAATTTCAATGTATATACAATACGCAAATTGTATGCTTCAAATATGAAGATATTGAAGAAGTATGTTTTGATCTATTTTTTGCAGAGAAAATTATATTTAAAATGCATTTTTACTGTAATATATATTTTCTTAAGAAATAATTCAAGAAACCTGATTTTGTTTTAATCTTTCTTGGACTTTTTTCCTACATAATTTAAATTTCAAAGTACATTAAGCCAGTTAAATAACACAAAAAAGTTTAAAAACTTAATGTTTCGATATACAAAAAATATTTAGTTGAAAGGTAAATAACTATTAACATGGTTAGTGGGGCTGGGGAACTAAAACTTGAATTGAATTTTTTATTTCTAATATTTTATTTTTACTTTCAGCTGACTGTTTTCACTAATAAAGGTGACCAAAGCTCTATATCAGAAAAATTCTTATGACAGATGATTTGTCAAAGCAGTATAGCTGTAAAGCATCCCACCCTTCAGAATGTTATTAATTTGATAACAGGTTAGCATTTTGTTTTTAAACTTTCTAAGGTTAACTACTTGTAGAAATAAATTTTAAAACTAATATAGTGCAATATGAAAACATCATTAAATTCAAATGTAGAAATTTACTAATTCAACTTAATCACAAAATATTTCAGAATCATAATTTTTTTTACTGTAACAAATAATATGAACATATATCATATGTTTGTGTCATAATACTAAAAAAAAAAAAAAAAAAAAAATATAAAAACTATTTTTATTATCCTATGTTTAATGTATGTAATTTCAGTTTATACTGTGTTTGTAACTTAAAATTAGGAAAAATTGTTATTTTCTATTTTTCATTTATGGGCTGCTTATGTATTTTTTCTCTAAATTTAAACCTTAAGAAATCAACCTGCAAATAAAAGAAAAAAACGCACACACAAACAAAAAGAGCAAAATTTAGTATTACAGATATCTCTGATCAATCGGACTCTGGCTGATACACAAAATTATATGGAATTACAAAATATTAAATGTAATATAAAAACTTATCAAAAGAACACAAAATAATTCTGTAACAACAGAATTTGCAACACTAGCAAATTCTGTTGTTACAGAATTATTTTGTTACAGAATTATTTTGTGAACTAAATTTACAAACAGATACACATCATTATTATAAAAAATACTATAATTTTTTTTCAAGAAATTATGTACGCATGAAACAATAATCGAAATTTGTACTAAAAGAAAGCATTTAATTTAATATTTGAGAAAAAAAGAAAATATTATGTTTGGTTATTCAGCATTCTACTGAGACTATCGGCATTCTGATGTAATTTACCCTTTCTGTGAATAATATCAAAATTTAGGCTTTGAAGTACCAAAGACCACCTTAAAAGTCTGGGATTAGATCCTGTATGATGTTTTAACCAAACTAAAAGGTTGTGATCAGTTTCGATAACAAATTTAGACTGACCATCTAAATAATATTTTAATTTAGTAACAAAGATTATTGCTACACATTCCTTTTCTATAGCGCTATAATTTTTCTCAGACTTTGAAAATTTTTTACTCAGAAACAGGAAAGTGCATTCATTTTCATTTTGATCTCTCTGAGATAAAACTACACCTATTCCTAAGTTTGAAGTATCACATTGAATAATAAATGGTTTTTGAAATTCTGGACTGTAAAGTACAGGCTTCTTTATTAAAGTGTTCTTTAATTCTACGAATGCCTTTTCGTAGTTATTATTCCATATTATAGTTCCCCTCTTGGATTTCCCTTTTAGCAGGTCGGTTACAGGCGCAGCAACTACCGAAAATTCTGATATATACTTGCGATAATATCCAACAAGACCTAAGAAAGCACGTACTTCGGGTTTTTTTTTTTTTTTTTTTTTTTTTTTTTGAGCGACGTTTGAATTTGGTAATGGCTTTCACTTTAATATCGCCTGGTGTTCTTTGACCTTGTCCCACAAAGTGTCCCAAGTATTTAACACGAAGTTGAGCGAATTTGCACTTTAAAGGTTTTACAGTCAATTTCGCAAATCGAAACTTCTCCAGAACACATTTAAGATGTTGGATGTGATCAGACCAAGTAAGTGAATATATAGCTATGTCATCTAAATAAGGTACAGCAAAATGTTTGCAATTTTTTAATAACTCAGCCATTTCTGAAATAATAAGGAGCATTCTTCAAACCGAATGCCATTCTCAAAGGTTTATAAACACCAAATGTCGTAGTAAATGCAGCATATCTTTGAGCCTTCGGACTCAAAGGTATTTGCCAATAACCTCGTGTTAAGTCTAATAGAGATATGAAATTCGCTTTCGAAACGGATTCAACGCGCTCTTCAATGTTTGGCAATGGATAATATTGCGTTCTGGTAACATAATTTAACTTGCGATAGTCAATGCACGGACGAGGTTCTTTTCCAGGAGCTTCAACTAATATTATAGGTGATGTGTAATGGGTTATACGTGATTCCACCACCTTCAATTTCAACATCTTGTCTACTTCCGATTTCAGAATTTCTGTCTGATGTGGAGACATTCGATATGCTTAGCTATAATATGTTTATCAGATTCTAACACAATGTCCAGTTCCACCAGTTCTGTACAACCCGGTTCATTTGAAAAAATATCAATAAATTGAATCAAAAGTTTACTCAATTGCTTCTTCTGCTCATCCTCTAAATTTTCATTAAAATAGATTTCAGGAAAAGTCTCTAAAAGTGTAGATGAATTAATTTCAAAACATGGGATATCTTCATTCTCAGAATCAATATCTTCATTATCAGAATTAGGGGTAAAAATTAAATTAACATCATCTGGACGCTGAAGATAGGGTTTTAACATATTTACATGGTATACATGTAATTTTTCTTTATCGGGAAATTGCATTATGTAATTTGTTCCCGATAGTCGTTTTACTACTTTTTCTGGACCTATCCAATAAACAGAAAATTTATTTGATCTAGAAGGTGCAACAACTAGCACAAGATCATTTTCTTTTAATTCTCTTTTCGTAGCCTTACGGTCATACCAAAGTTTCTGTTTTTCTTTAGCATCTGTCATATTTTGCACAGCTAATTCTTGGCATCTTTTCATTCTATTTAAAAGATTAAAAACGTAAGCATTCACACTATCTTCTTCAATGGTTTTATCAGTTAGATTTTCATATAATAGTGTTACGGATGTTCTTAAATTCCGACCATGGACTAATTCTGCAAGAGAATATCCAGAGCTATCATGAATGCAAGTTCTAAGTGCAAAAAGTGCCTGAGGTAAAATCTTCTCCCAATCTGTACCCTTTTCTAAACAAAGGACTTTCAGTATTCTCTTTAAAGTTCTATGCAATCTCTCAACAGGATTGCTTTGGGGATGCTGAACAGAACTATGCACTACTTTTTACCAAATACCAAATTTTTCTAAAAATTCTGATGTCAGAACACTCATGAAAGATGTTTCTTGATCACTTTGGAGCTCCCTATGAAAACCCATGTGGTTAATATCTAAAGAAAAGCATCAACCACAGTAGTAGAACGTATATCTGGTACTGGGATGGCATCTGGATACTTGGATGACATGCAAATAGCTGTTATAATATACCAGTTACCAAAGAAAGTTATAGGTAAAGGACCACATGCATCAACGTTCCGGAATTACTGGAACCAGTTTCAAAGGAGCCTTTTTCTTATCTTGAGGCTTCCGTACTCGTTGACATTTGTCACAAGATTTAACAAAATTTTCTATTTCTTTGAAGCAATTAGGCCAGAGAAAGTTTTGCACAACATATCTTTTGTTTTAGTTATACCTTAATAAGCTGCAGTTACCTCATGGAAGATCCGTTTTAGCTGGTTACGAAACTTCTTGGGGACAACTAATAATCTTCTTACAGTTCCATCCTTGTCCATTTTATTATAAAACAACATTTGATTTATTGTAATATACTTATTATCTTTTGAAGATTGTTGTTTAGCTTGCTCAAAAAGAGGTTTCAAATCTTCGCACACTTTTTGTTCCCCAGCAAATTCTTCTGGAGATGTCTTTATCAAATCCATCCCTTCAACTTCGGTTTCTAATGGTGGCAAAATTGCATTTTGCTCAGATTCTTCATTTTGTTTAGTTTTGAGGCAAGACCTAGAGGATTCTATTTCAGAATCAATAATCTCTTTATTCGTGCTATTTTCCTTACGTATTTTTGAGCTAGAGTTTCTATAGCATTTATCATATGTATTTTCACCTCTTCATGCCTTTTAGTTTCCTCAAATAAAGCGGCTGTTTTGTTTCCCAGTAAATATCTTCCTTGATCCAAAGAATCTCGAAGAACTGCTGCCTTTGCAAAATGTGACCTATTTCACAATTTATTTCAACCTCGGCAATAGGTAAGCATACTAAAGTTTCATCAAGAGGTGTTCTTAGCCAAACCTTTTCCTTAGTGTACATAACAGGTTTCACGTATTTTCCTCAAATCAAATCAAGAGTTGCTCCAGTGTCTCTTAAGATAGGCATTCGAATTCCATTAACAGTGCCGATACTAGTGTAAGAAGCCATTAACTCATTAAATGTACTTTTAGCAATTTCATTAGATGGTACCGATTCTAAGTTCTTTTTTATTTTGTCACACTGAGGCCGCAAATGACTATAAGAATCATACTCATAACATCGGAGTTGCTTCCGTTTTTCAAATTCCCTGTCATGTTAATAATTAGATTTTTTATTCTCGACTCTTTTAGGAACATGAGATTTATTATTCCGAACTACTTCATTAAATTTAAAGGCACGGTTTTCATTTTGTTGACGAAAACCAAAATTATTTCGAGGGAGTTTGGTAAAATCTTTCGTCCTAAAACTATCTCTTAAATTTTCATATTCATCTATTTTCATTGCCACATCATACGGAGAATTTATTTTAAGCCATTCCGTCAAAAAATGTTCTTTAATTTCAATTGGCACACGACGTTTCAATTGATCTGTTACCATTAGTTCCTTAAGCTGTTAAAACGTCGTTATTTCCAATTCCGTAACCCATTCCGTAAAGTAACTATTCAATTCTTGTGCATAATTTCTCCATGATTTTTCTGACGTTTTCTGGTGTTTAAGAAACAATTGTCTTAATTTTTCACTATTTAACTTGAATCGTTTAAGAATAAGTTCCTTCACATAACCGTAATCAGCCCTTTCTGAATGTTCTCTAGCTAACATGTTAGATATTTCTGAAGGTAAAGCACTTACAAGATAAACTACCCATTCGTTTTTTGGAATATTAGCCATTTTTGCTCTACGCTCAAAATTTATTAAACTCATCTCATCTTTCTTTTCATCAAATTTTGGTGTTATCTGCATTAACTGAATTTTTTGAGCTTGTTCAGTCCTATTTGTAACTGATTCTCTGTTCGAAATTGCAGCATTTGAAGCGATTTCCAGACGTTTCATTTCCACAATATGTTCTCATTCTTCACGTCTAAATCTTTCCTCATTTTCTTCTTGTTCCCTTTTAACTCTTTCCTCAATTACCCTATCTAATATACATTTTACTTCTTCCTCGTTTAAGTTTTTACTAGCTAAAATTAATTTTTTAATATCTGTGATTTTAAAAGAATCTGGAACCATTTCCCCTAACTCTTCAGCTACTTCTACTAAATCTCCCTTTTTTCCCGTGCTAAAAAAGCCATTTTATTTACTAAACGTTTTATCTCAGAAGAGATGCAATAATAAGGAAAAGAAACAGACTACACCCACCGATATACAAAATTTCGTAAATAACTATTGAAATTATTTACCACACACTACTAATATAAAACATATCAATAACATTTAAAAAAAATGAAACATACTTTATTGTAATGCAACAAATAGTGTATAAATGAAATATCAATTATTTTGAAAAGAACAAGTTTAATATTAAATCTTCTACTCTCGATTTCAAGTTTTTATTATCAAGCTAATGTTTGATACTCAGATAATTTGAATCATTAATCAAAAATGTAAATTAAATGTATAAATTATATAAAATCATATGCTTATATAGATACTACTATATTAAATCAGAAAATGAAATTATACATATTTTTTAAATTCAAAATATAGAACACTACAATATTTTTATATGTAATAGCAACACTACTAATTAAAAGCTTTAACTAATCTAAACCAGATATCAGCTTTGGATTTAAAATCAATAAACTTAGTTAATCATACACGACATCAAATAATGATAATAACGTAGGATATTTTAAACATTAAGAATATATCTTTTCAAATCCCCTTAACAATGAAAACAAAACATGCGATTTAAATATCAAATAAATCAGTTAGATTAATTGCTAACAACAATCAAACACATCAATAAAAATCTCACATTGCTTTAAATTCAAACCTATTTGTAATAATATACTTCCGTATTCACATAACGAAATCAAAACCTTTCTAAAGTGTATATTCCGTTCATAAAATCTACTTTATATATCAGTGAAACATTAAAAAAATATGTATATAAGCGTACTTTAGATTTTACACATTAATCTATAACATCATAGTTATTTTAACATATTCCTATGTGAATTGAATACTTCAACTACATAAAAATTATGAAATACACATTTATAATACACACTCTTCTTATAAAAATTATTACACTTTAAATTCGAATACACGAAATACAGAAACTAGCTTTTGTAAGATGGAATACACCATTTACAAACTTATAAGCAAAATTAATTGATGCAACATGAAAAACCACGTAAATAAGATTGGAACTCAATATTCTATAAATTATCTGACATATCAAAGTATTTATTTTCAATAGTAGCCAGAGAAGGATTGATCAAAATGGCCTACCTGTATTCCAACATTTCAGCACGTAACCATTACAGTGCACATAATTAATTCCCACAGTGCAAAGCATTATAAAAACATCCAAAACCGCTGCCAACAGAACATAAGTTTGTTATGAAACAAATTACTAGATTCCAAATTTTGAAGCAAAACATTTAATTAACAAAGAATTTACAAAGGAGTCATATTTGGGTTCCTTACAAAGGCTCTGAAAATCGAAAGGGCTGAGTATCAGACATTATAATATAAAGAAATAGTTGATGCGTGCTCCTCACAGAAATGGGGGGAGGGTACTTAAAAAGAACTTTGAAAAAAAGCAAATCTAATGTTTATGATATGCAATAAAAATAATAAAGCTTTGTCTTTTGTGATCATTTTGTTGTTGTGATTAAATTTATAAATATTGAAGTAAATAGTTTAACACAAATATTAAAATAAAATATTCAGTGAAATAGGAGCACTTTATTTTTAATCTCTCTTATTACAATAATATATTTAATATATTTGTTACCAAATATTTGAAACACACTTTTTTATCACCCTTAGCTCTGCAAATATTGACTTTGAAAAATTTCTAGAATATTCTTATTTAAGTTAATTTTTCTGCTACTTTAATATATAAAATTACTCTAAGAAACAATGTCAAACATTAATTAAACTAATACCATAGAATCAAAATTGTCTGCGTTCTATATTAAAATAAAATCAATGTTTTATTTTAAATCTATCAAAGTATCTAGTTTAGAAATGTTCTGATTATATATACCTATTGTTACAAATATATTGGAACAAAATGAATTGTGTAGGATTTTAATTTTTAAAAGTGAATTTATGAGGAATTGTTAAAACATATCTTATAAAAGCAATAATTAAATTTTTGCTATTAAATTTACACTATAAAATTTGAGAAAACATTTGGAAAATCATGACACTTAACGATCTGCTAATTTATTTTTTAATTGAAAATTATTAAAAAAATAATTTTATTGGAATTTTTCTATTATTAAAAAAAATAAAAGCAGATCTGTAAAACTGAAATTATTGAATGTTAATTTTATGTCCTTCAATAAAAACTTGAAAATCTGAAATATACAAGAATGGAAAAGTATTATATGATGGATTATATGTCCTTAAATAAAAACTTGAAAATACTGAAATTATATGATCGATATAAAATATATTATATGATTGATAAAGTACATTTCATATTGATTTCACATTTATAAGTATACTATATGATTTTTTTTTACATTTTGAATTTATATGTATTAAAAACAGTCTGTCAACACAAGTATTTTTATCTATAAAAAACTTATAAATATATGCATATTTAAAATGGATATTCCTTAATATTGACTGACTTATTAACAAAAATACAATATCGTTAAATAATTTTTAACAATAGTGTATTTTTGCTATTTAAATCAGACAACAGCATTAGTACACGAGTAGAATACAAAAATACACTCACTCCCTTTTCATCGAATCGAAAAAAAACTCACCAGGACCATATGCCATAAACTCATCACACCGTGCATTTCAATTGAACGGGTGGGGATACCGCAGCCGCTCTCCGACCAAGGTGACAAATAGTGCACTGTTCCATGCACTATTGCCGCACAGAGGCCGCTTAGTTTCCATCGGTTCAAGTTGTTTACCCAATCGCACCATCCTAGTGTTGAATTGCTACTAGGGTTATGTGGGCACTTTGTCTTAAGATTTGCGTTTTAAAGCTTAAGCCATTAATCCACCAGCGATCAATACTTTTTATAAGTGTTCACATGCCGAGAAAGTACAATATACACTACTGGCCATTAAAATTGCTACTCCAAGAAGAAATGCAGATAACAAAATGATATTTATTGGACAAATGTATTATACTAGAAATAACAAGTGATTAAATTTTCAAAAAATTTGGCTGGACAGATCCTGAGAAATCAGTACCCAGAACAACCACCTCTGGCAGTAATAACAGCAGTTATACGCCTGAGCAGTGAGTCAAATAGAGATTGGATTGCATGTACAGGTATAGATGCCCCTGCTGCTTCAACACGATGCCACAGTTCATCAACCGTAGTGACTGGCGTTTGGTGACGAGCTAGTTGCTCGGCAACAATTGACTAGACGTTTTTTATTGGTGAAAGATCTGGAGAACGTGCTGGCCAGGGCAACAGCCGAACCTGTTCCTATCAAGGAAGGTCCGTACAATACCGGCAACATGTGGTCGGGCATTATCCTGTTGAAACGAAAGGTTTCGTAGGGCTCGAATAAAGGGTAGAGCCATGGGTCGTAACACACCAGAAATTTAACGTGCACTGTTCAAAGCACCGTCAATGCGAATAAGAGGTGACTGAGACGTGTATCCAATAGCACCCCATACTATCACGCCAGGTGATGGGCCAGTATGACGATAATGAATGCACGCTGCCAGTGTGCGTTCACCTTGATGCCGCCAAACACGGATGCGACCATCATGATGCTGTACGCAGAACCTGTATTCATCTGAAAAGATGACGTCTCGCCATTCGTATATTATTGTGTGTATATATATATATATATATATATATATATATATATATATATATATATTGTTACAAATATATAAATAATTATTGTATATGTCTTAAAATATCTCACACAGATTGGAAATACTCACATTTTGGGCAAACATTGCGGTATTTAGACGTGCTATACTTTATAAGCGGGTTTTCTAATGATTTGGTGACTTGGCGATGTTTTGGCGAGTAAATTTGGTGACTTGGTGAGAAATAGATACTTCTGGAAACATCCATCCCCTAAGCTCTACGACCAATATTTAGCGAGATAGCCTAGAAGCTTCTAGAACATTGGCGAAATTAGAAGATTTCAATGCCAAATCAGGTATAAATACCGCAGACCGATATAGTTTAGTTTTGTGACGATAGTCAGTGAGTGAAGACGATTAGTCGTGACTGCTAGTTTAGAGAAGCTGTTTTCTGCCTGAGGTATTTGAGACCTGTGATTAGAAGCTGTTACTTATTATATCTGACGCATTGGAGCTGTATAATTTGATTGATACAGCTGGTAATTCTAGTGGAATTTTTACGAATAAAAGTCTTGTGTTCATTGAGTGTTTGCTTTATTCAGCTCTCAATCCACACGAACACCCAAGCTCGGTACAACTGGTGTTAGAAGCAGGATTGAAGAGTTGATGCAGCGTGTCAAAAGAAAAATGGATATGGATTTAATGAAAAGTCTTCTCGAAAAATTAACGGAGCAGATGGCTGAGATAAAAGTTGGACAAGAAGAGATGAAAGCTAGACAAGAAGAGATGAAAGCTAGACAAGAAGAGATGAAAGCTAGACAAGAAGAGATGAAAGCTAGACAAGAAGAGATGAAAGCTAGACAAGAAGAGATGAAAGCTAGACAAGAAGAGATGAAAGCTGGACGAGAAAAGATTAAAACCGAGATGATGAAAGAGATAAAATCTGGGCAGGAGGAGCTTAAAAAGTAACTTAAGAAGGACATTATAAGTGTTAAAGAAGAATTCTCCAACATCATTCAGGAGAAGATGAATGCAGTGGAAGCTAAGGTAACATCAGTTGAAACTAAGGTTTCGGAGATCGAAGAAAACGTTGAAGAAGCATTAGAGAATGTGATTAAGGAGATTGAAAGCTTGAAGAAACAAATGTCAAACAGACATGAGGAACCCAATGTGGCATTTATGCCTTCCCCAGCCATGATTAAACTCTCAACATTCGATGGAAAATCATCCTGGCAGGTATACAAGACCCAGTTTACGATGGTAGCGGAAGCTAATGGATGGAATCCCCAGACCCAAGCTTTTCACCTCGCGGCTTCTTTATGAGGAGACGCGGCCGATATCCTCGAGACTCTTTCGGAAGAGCAGAGGCATGATTTCCAATCCCTATCGAGTGCACTTGAGCTGCGGTTTGGAGAAAAGTGCAATAAAGGATATAACAGATTACAGTTAGAATCCCGCTATCAAAAAGCGGGTGAAAGTCTGCAAGGATTGGCTGCTGATATTCAGCGACTTTCCTATTTAGCATTTTCGGATTGCCCAGCTGAGGCACGTCAAAATCTGGCTCTCCATCATTTTATCGATAGTGTGCGGGATCCGGAGATACAGAAAGCACTTAGACTTGCCGATGTCAAAGATATCGGATCTGCTATAGTCTACACACTTAAGATAGAGGCTGCCCAGCAGGCCGCGCGTAAAGTCCGGCACTCAATCAGAACCGTCTCAGCTACTGATACAGACTATGATCTAAGAAAACGAATTGAAGATCTGCAGCGAAAAGTCTGTAGCTTAGAACTGAGTAAAGGAGGTAGAAACATGAAAATTCAGTGTTGGACTTGCTGTGCCGTCTGACACGTCCGTAGAGACTGTCCAAAACAAAAAGCTGGTGGAAATCATCTTCAACCACAGCAGGGAAACTAATATGTAGCCATCTCGTGAGGCGGAGATGTGCAGGGAGTCAGAAGCCCCATTTTAAATTGTTTCACATTTCTTCCGTAAGTGGCGGAGACAACGGACTTTTCGTTATGGGACATGTCAACGAAGTTCCCTGCAGAATGATAATCGATACTGGAGCCAACGTAACCATCATTAGGACAGATATGATTCGCAAGCTTGGTGAGAAACTCATCTGGATGCCACCCTGCATTACCCTCCAAACTGTGACTGGTGATAAAATTAAAGTGCTTGGAAAAGTCAATCTAAACATTGCATATAATAATGCCGTGTACCATCATATGGCATATGTCGCTGATATAAATAACGAATTTATACTCGGATTCGATTTCCTCAAAGAAAACCATTTCAAGTTTGATTTTCAATATAATGAACTACACTCTTGTTCTGAAGACATGGCGATTTTTAAGACGAAATATTCAGATATTAAAACAGTCCATCATATAACTGCAAAGAGTGGAACAACATTACCACCAAGAACTGAGATGATAGTTTCCGGAGCTTTTTCAGAAGATACTAATTTTCACTATAGATTGATTGAATATCAAGATTCTGACAATAGCGTTAAAGGAGTACTAGTGGCTTCTTCGCTCATCGACCTTTCACGAAATGTAATCCCGGTAAGAGTTGCTAAACTAAGCGATAAGGCAAAACTAATAAAAGAAGGAGAAGTGCTGGCGACTTGTACTCCATTGACCTGTATTAACTGAAATTGTCAAGCCACACTATCTGAGCCTCCTGACACTCTAATTAATGAACTCCTTCAGAATGGAGAGTTAGATGATAAACAGAGGAATGCTGCAAGAAATCTATTATTAGAATTCGGAGACCTCTTTTCCAAGAAATCAGATGATGTTCGGCGAACCAAAATAACGCAGCACCGAATAGATACAGGAAATCATCCTCCCATTAAACAACATCCGAGAAGATTACCATTCGCTAAGCAGGAAGAGGTGGATAATCTTCTGGTTTAAATGCAGCAGAATGACATTATTGAGCCATCAGAGAGTCTTTGGGCTTCACCTATTGTTTTGGCTCGAAAGAAAGATGATTCTACCAAATTCTGCGTTCACTATCGTCGATTAAACAACATCACTATAAAAGATAGTTACCCTCTTCCTAGGATTGACGATACACTTGATGCTTTTCCCGGAAATCAATGGTTTTCGACTTTGGATCTCAAGAGTAATTACTGGCAAGTAGAGATACATCCTGAGAATCAGGATAAGACTGTGTTCACCACAGGACAAGGACTTTGTCAGTTCAAGGTTAAGCCATTCGGGTTTTGCAATGCACCTGCAACGTTTGAACGCCTGATGGAGACAGTATTACGAGGACTTTCCTACGAAGCTTGTTTGGTATATTTGGACGATATCATCATTGTAGGGCGCACATTCAAAGACCATCTAAGAAACATCCGAAAGGTGCTGGGAAAATTAAAAATGGCCAACCTGAAGTTGAATCCTTGCAAATGTAATTTATTTCAACATGAAGTAAGCTATCTGGGACACATTATCTCTGCTGAAGGTGTAAGAACAGATCCTGAAAAGATCTCTGCGGTTAAGGACTGGAGTCGTCCAGAAGATGTCCACCAATTAAGAAGTTTTCTTGGACTATCCACCTATTACAGGAAATTCATTAAGGGTTTTTCAAGTATTGCCAGACCCCTTCACAAGTTGACAGAAATTAAACTGAGATTTCTATGGACAGATGAATGTGAAAAATCATTCAAACAACTGAAGGAGGCGTTGACATCTTCGCCCGTTCTTGTATATCTCCAGCCTGGAAAATTATTCATTTTAGACACAGATGCTCAGCAATGAAAATATTGGAGCTGTTCTGTCGCAGGAGATTGATGATAAAGAATATGTCATTGCTTTTTCGAGTAAATGTTTGTCGAAATCGGAGCGAAATTATTGTACAACCAGGAAGGAATTGGTAGCAATTGTTAAAGCCATAGAACATTTCTACCATTATCTCTATGGAAGAAAGTTCTTGCTTCGGACAGATCACGCGTCCTTAACATGGCTTTTAAATTTTAAACATCTAGAAGGACAGTCAGCCAGATGGATTCAACGAATCCAGGAGTTTGACTTTGAAATACGTCATCGCAAAAGCACTCTTCATGGAAATGCTGGTGCTTTATGAAGGAGACCGTGTAATGGAAGCTGCCGATATTGCTCTAGAGTAGAGAAGAACTATCAATTAGTAAATCCTTCGGTACTCCAAGTTATTGTTTCACCGCCATCGAAACCAGACCCATGGAGTGATGAAGGACTTAGAGAAGCCCAAAAAGAAAACCAAGATATAAAACCAATTATTGAATTAAAAGAATCTTCAAGTATGAGACCAAGTTGGCAGGACATCTCCACCTACAGTCCTGCTACTAAACAATATTGGGTTCTTAAGAACTCACTTCATATTAGAAATGGCGTATTATACAGGAAATGGGAGTCCGATGATGGACGTAATTTCAAATGGCAGCTTGTTCTACCAAAATCAAGAATTTTAGATGTTTTGAAAGAATTGCACAGTAGCTCAACTGGAGGCCACTTCGGAATAATGAAGACTCTACAGAAAGTTCGAGAACGCTTCTATTGGAGCAAAAATAGACAAGATGTAGAGAAATGGTGTCAAACTTGTAATGACTATGCGTCACGTAAGGGACCAAAGAAACGTAGCCGAGGAAGGTTGCAGCGGTATAATGTAGGAGCACCTTTTGAGCGGATATCATTGGGCATTTTGGGTCCTTTACCACGATCGTCAAATGTCAACAAATACATCCTAGTTGTCATGGACTACTTTACTAAGTGGCATGAAGCATTTTCAATCCCTAACCAAGAAACGACTACAGTAGCCGAGGTTCTAGTGCAGCAATGGGTTTCCAGATTCGGCGCACCCTTACAAATTCATTCAGATCGAGGGACAAATTTCACCTCTGCTGTATTAAAAGGAATGTGTCAAATTCTCGGAATAGACAAGACGCAGACCATGCCATTACACCCGCAATCGGACGGCATGGTAGAGAGGTTTAATCGAACCATCTTAAATAATCTCTCACTTATGGTTTCCAGAAATCAGCAAGATTGGGATTTGAAGCTACCGCTGTTTCTGCTTGCATATTGCAGTGCTGTCCATGAGACTACCGGATACACTCCATCACAAATGCTCTTTGGTCGCGAACTTCGTCTCCCTTGCGATATTCTGTTTCGTCGTCCACCGGATGCATCTTCATCGCCAGAGGAATACCTTCGAGACCTTCAGGCACGTCTTGAAGATGTCCATAACTTTGCTCGAGACTGAATCAGCCTGACGACTGAAAGAATGAAGTCAAGGTATGACACAAGAGCGACATTACATGAATTTCAAGAAGGTGATTAAGTTTGGTTGTGGAACCCGATTCGACGTAAAGGACTTTCTCCAAAGTTGCAAGCCAACGGGGAAGGTCCCTACACAGTCCTAAAAAGAATGAATGACATCGTGGTTCGTATAAGAAAATCATCTTCTTGAAAACCAAAGGTAATACATTATGATAGATTAGCTCTTTATCGTAATGTAAAGTAAAAATTAATATACCATAATCTCTTTGTAAATGGTATAAAGAATTTTAATATTTTCTATTTTTTTATATTTTTAATTGTTTGTTATATGTAATGGGTTCTGTATCCTCTTAAAATGTAAATTCTTTTATAGTAAATTTGGCCTCCTATCAGGGGATTGTACTGCCCGGGACGTGCAGCCCTTGAGAGGCGGCAATGTTACAAATTTATAAATAATTATTGTATGTGTCTTAAAATATCTCAGACAGATCGGAAATACTCACATTTTGGGCAAACATTGCGGTATTTAGACGTGAGATACGTTAAAAGCGGGTTTTCTAATGATTTGGTGACTTGGCGATGTTTTGGCGAGAAAACTTGGCGACTTGGCGAAAAATAGATACTTCTGGAAACATCCATCACCTAAGTTCTGGGAACAATATTTAGCGAAATAGCCTAGAAGCTTCCAGAACATTGGCAATATTAATAGATTTCCCCGCCAAGTCAGGTATAAATACCGCAGCCCGACATAGCTAGTTTAGTTTTGTGAAGACAGTCAGTGGATGAAGGCGATTAGTTGTGACTGCTGGTTTAGAGAAGCTGTTCTCTGCCTGAGGTATTTGAGACCTGTGATTAGAAGCTGTTACTTATTGTATCTGATGCATTGGAGCTGTATAATTGTGATTTATACAGCTAGTATTTTTAGTGGAATTTTTACGAATAAAAGTCTTGTGTTCATGGAGTGGATGCTTTATTAAGCTCTCAATCCACATGAACCCCGAAGCTCGGCACAATATATATATATATATATATATATATATATATATATATATATATATATATATATATATATATATATATATATATATATATATATATATATATATGTGTATGTATATGTATGTATATATATATATATATATATATGTATGTATATGTATGTATATATATGCATATATATATGTATGTATATTTATATATATTTGTGTGTGTGTTTATATATATGTATATATATATATATATATGTATATATATATATATATATATATATATATATATATATATATATATATATATATATATATATATATGTATGTATATATATATATATATGTATATATATATATATATATATATATATATATATATATATATATATGTATGTATATATATATATATATATATATATATATATATATATATATATATATATATATATATATATATATATATATATATATATATATATGTATGTATATATATATATATATATATATATATATATATATATATATATATATATGTATGTATATATATATATATATATATATATATATATATATATATATATATATATATATATATATGTATATATATATATATATATATATATATATATATATATATATATATATATATATATATATATATACATATATATATATATATATATATATGTATATATATATATATATATATATGTATGTATATATATATATATATATATATATATATGTATGTATATATATATATATATATATATATATATATATATGTATATATATATATATATATATGTATATATGTATATATATATATATATATATATATATATATATATATATATATATATATACAGTATTGCCTACACTTCTGGAATTTATATTAAATATTCATATTAAATGCTTAGCCTCTTTAATAACTTAAAATCGCTTTGTTTAAAATGCCTAAATTTAAAAAATTCATTTTGAACTTACTTTTTAATAGTTAGATTTGAATATCTGATTGAACTTTTAAAAATGTTTATTAACAAAAAAACTGCATTTTCCTTTTCATAATATTTTATTAATCTTCACCACTCAAGGCTTATATGCAAAGTATTCATCAATTTTTCTTGTCCATGGACTCTCCAAAGTTAAAGAATGCTGACAGCAGTCTAATTTTAAAAGATGTACATTGAAAAAATCGTATCCTGAAAGACAATGAAACAGTGACAGGGCTAAAAGAAGCAGAAAATGTGAAACCATTGCCAAAGTCAATTATAAAATTTTACTTTAAGGATATGTTTGTGTGTGATTCCAAAATATTACACTGTAAGAAGATAATACTATTTAGTAAATACGTAGAGCAATATATTGAAAAACTTGTTTTATTTTCTTAATAAATTGTGAAAATAACAGAAAGGGAAAATTTTTCATACATTGATATATTTAGACAAAATATTTTGAAAAAACTTCAAGAAAAATAATATCAAAACTTAAGAGTGATATTGATTCAAACATAACAAAAGAAATCCATTTCAAATGTTCATCTGAATGAATTAGCATTTTAAAAACTTGGCTGCAAACAAAATTCCCAAATAAGAGTTTATCATGTAATTGGGAGTCTACTAATTAAAATATGGCAACCTTAAAAATGTTAACCAGAAAAGCAATGTATAATTAAATCTAGTAAAACAGATATTTTCTAGCAGCAAACCTGAAAGGCATCTCAAGTATTCATTGGACAATGAGCGGGAATTTCATTAACTCCAGTTGTGACGTCACGTAATATTAAGTCTACTGGAGTTGCTCAAATGTAATAGGCTATGTCGTAATGTGACGTAGGTAAAATGTTGCTATTTTTTTAATGTCAGGAATATCTTTTAAGCCAATGAGAATTTGTCAACATTCCGGTTCCATTTCCGATTGTTCTATTATTCCGATTATTATTTACATTGTTTATTTTTCTCTTGTTAGTATTAAATTTCTGCTTATAAAATAGATAGTACATTTACAAATGCCGCAACTACTGTTATCGTGTATGCTGCAAACTATGGGCTAAACAAAAATTTCCCGAAAACTAGGAATAATAATATATTAGGGTTGAGATCACATTTTTTTATCGAAGAAAATGTGAATT
Organism: Latrodectus elegans; assembly: GCA_030067965.1. Taxonomy (NCBI): domain Eukaryota; kingdom Metazoa; phylum Arthropoda; class Arachnida; order Araneae; family Theridiidae; genus Latrodectus; species Latrodectus elegans. The sequence goes on from CM057819.1 coordinate 119,181,808, forward strand.
GCAAAACAATTTATTTCTTTTATTAGTCAGTACAATGTATGTAGACACTGAAAGATATAAAAATGAACTAATGAAAAATTATATTTTAATTATGATAGAAATAGTTAATCTTAATGCCATTCATTTAATAATATTCAATGATGAACATTAACATTTTGTTACATTCTATTTTATAATTTAGCTTATACTGTAAATCAAATTATATATTTAAATATTTATTGAATCTTTTTCTAAATGAAAAAAGTTTTAATGATGACCCAAATAAGATATCAAAATCTTTTTAACTAATATATTAAAATTATCTATTGAGGAAATCTTAATAATTTAATTTTATCACATTCACGCTGTTATGTTATTTAATCAACATGTTTATTTTATACTAAAGCACATAAGTTATATTTGTAAGAGGTAAATCATCACTGTTGCTTCTTTATATGGTGTAAATGAACATGACGTATTGTAGTTGGGGGGTTACTTTTTGAACAGATCAAATATAGCCTGATATTTCGAACCTGCTCGAAATCCAGAATTGTTTACGCTTTACCCCTTTTCTGATGTACCTAAGATATTGATGACATCATTTGGTCTGATGTGATTCTCGAGAAACGGTTATCTCGTCTCGCGATACATGTCTCGTGCGATTATCTATGAATTTGCGGACTAATGTAGGGGTTTCAGATGGAAGCAGCTGGGTAGAGTCTTAGTGATTTTGAAGTAGAGATCAAGCAGAACACCAATATTTGGTATGCCATCTTTAGAGGTACCATTTCACTTGGATGACATTGCGACCACGACCTATTTAACTGCTCCCAGTCACCTTTAGCGAAAGCGATGGATATTCGGTCACGCCGGAATTAGTATTCGGACACGCCGGTCTCATTATCTCACTGCCTTCAGATAATGAGAACGATACCCCAGGCCACTGCGATCTTTGGGGAGAAGAGTCGAGTTGGACATCACAATTCTTCTCCGTCACATGTCTTCGACGATTGTTCCGAGAATGACTGTATGCCTGAGCGTGTCGCTTCGTTGTCCAAGACTGAATCTCAGACATTATGCGAGAAAGAAATTAAATAAAGAAGCAAAATAATATCCGATCATACACGTGAGACCTGATGACGCATCATGTGCTTGCTGCATGAACAGCGGTGTCTATGCTTAGAAAAGGAACTAGAGGTGATAAGTGAAGACGGTCTACTTAAGACGTGATTTGAACCTTAACAGTTCCGAAATGTTGTATTCATAATCCTATTTTGTAATTATAACTGTAAATAATGTTAAAAGACGTTGTATTAATAGCATATTAAACAAATCCACATATATAATAATGAAAAAACGAAAAGTTATTTGTCAGGAACGAAAGTTCACAGAAAAAAGATTTTTGAAAGTTTTAGTTCAAAATGAGAATTAAAATTATCATTTTGTCCATGATGCTATTCGATTCATTTTTATTGTAGTATAAATTTCTATATGGAATGTAATATTTTGTTGATATCATACAAAGAGAAGTTTAATAGAAGATCATAGTATTCTCAAAATTAATATTCTCTTACAAACGTTTCTCGCAAGTTTTCCTGTAATTAGAAATTTATTTTCAATCCGTTTTGTTGACATGTTTCAAAATGATCAGGATAACCGTTCTTCACGAATCCCATGAAAGCTTAATTTCAAATATGACGAAAAATTTCTTTTCTCATTTGTTTTTAATTCAAGATTTGAGTAATATTATTGTTTAAAATATTTTTAATTCAATTAATAGAAAAGTAGAAAATTAAAAAAAATCTGTAAGGAAGGTAAATGTTCAAAAAAGCATGATATTTTTGATGATAATGGAAAACTATGCATGAAATAAATGACTTACTTGCATAAACCATTCGTGTTATTTTAAACAAGGGTGCACAGTTTGAAAAGCTATTTCTCTTCTAGTTAACATGTTTAAAAATGATTTCGCTTAAAATACCAGAAAATGATAAACATTTTGAGTTCTACTTTCTGCAGATAAAATGCAATTGATATTTAGCCTCTAATATAATTTTGTTCTTGATATGTTTTTCATTTAAGTAGGTTGTTTGTTTTCTTTAAAATAATAAATTTAAAATACTTTTATGTTTAGTTCAATTTTATCAATAAACTGTGTCACAAATCTTTTTTTTAATGATATATATCTAAAACATTAACTTAAACATTAATTATTCTTAAAAATTAACTGTTTGTTTAAACTTTCATTAAATATGATCAATATAAAAAGATTAAAGGAACATTATTTTACGATTCGGTGTCAATTTAGCGGAATTTACGTCAACTTTCCTAGTATTTTACACATGAATCTTAATAAGCATTAAAAAAATTAGAACCATGACTGATAAGTTTTGGAAAGAATACTATATTTTCATTTCATTTTTGTGAAAAGATTCATCATAGAAATGAAGAATGGGTTTATTTTCTTCCCGCCAGAGGACGTCTTGAACTAATTTTGTACTTCCGCATATAACCTAGTTTACCGAAACCTGGAAAGACTGACAAAACGAGTTTAGCACTTACGACGTTCTTTTGTTATTCTACAGGGGTCGACACGTGAATAAGCATCTCCAGGTGCCTGCCGATGAAGGTATGTGATTGCATATGAATTGTGTTGAAAAGAACTAATTAATTTTTAGATGAAAGTAGATTTAAAAATATTTTCAATACGATTCGTTAAAATTTTGCTTACTTTTCTTAGAAATTTTCATTTATCTAAGTTAAAGCAGAATGCGTGGTTTTGAAGCTATAACATTTATGAAGAATAACTTATTTCTGCATATCACAATACCAAGTATAATAAATATTTATTTTTAAATTAAGTTAGCTGTCACATCTTAAAATTATTATTCATTTTTAAAGTTGTATACATAGTTGATTTCGTAAAAAGGAATTCTGAGAATATTAAAAATAATTTCATGAAGTTATTTGCATTAAGATTTCTTCGTGAAGGAATTTATAATTAAGCAGTTTTCCTGAAATTCCACTAATATTTTTGGAATTTTCTTTATGTGGAGTTTCTCTGATAAAAAATGACGCTTTTTTATAAAAAGAGAAAATTCCGCTTTTGGAATTAATTATAACATTTAGATAAAGTTATTCAATATAAAATATTTTTTTTTATTCTGCATCATTTATTATTTTAAGAAGCATACTTTTAAATAATGCTAAATAATACTTTTTTTTTTTTTTTTACAAATGTGAGGAAATTAGAGGAAACAAATTATATCACAAATAAAATAAACCATTCCCATCGGGATTTTTTTTAATTTAAAAATTAAATAGAAAACAGTTTGAAAATATAAATAATAGAGCAACAAAAAATATTAATTCAATTTAAACATTTTATTAATCAAATATAAATCTCAATTTGATATGAAATGTAATCAGTGGTATTCATTATTTTTGCATTATTAATTGTGTTCAATATTTACTCAATTCTGTGAAACAGAAAGAAATCTTTTAATTAACTTTGCAGCATATTTTTATTGCGAATAATTGTTGATATATAAATTATTATTTATTGTAATTAATATTCAATGAATGGAAGAAAAATTTTTTTTCTTTAAATATTTTAAGCGTACTGTTTCATTATAGCATTAATGTGCAATATTAAGGTAGGAAAAAAAATTAAATATTTATTATGGCAATTACTACATGAAAATTAATAATAAATAAAAACAGTAATTTTTTTTGCTTTAGTGATTTTTAAAATTTTATGTGCGTGTTTTTGGAAGGACCAAATCTATGATATATGAATCTGTGAGGATAAAATTATTACTCTGTATTCTCGCCAAAATTTAGTTACTGACTGAACTTGCAAACAATTTTACAAAATTGAATGAAGCTTCCATCGAGATGTTGATATAAGCTTCATTCAATTAGTATCTGCTGTTTCCAATTCAGTCTACAAGTTATACTTTATTCTGAAGTGTTATTTGCAGTATTTATTATAAGTTAAAACTTTAATTAAAGTTGATTTGAATCCACCATAAAAGTGTTTATTCAATGATGCGCACTTGCTCTGGAATTCTGCTCTCTTCAGAAATGGAGGTATGCGGCTTTTCCCTCCTTTTTAAAATTATTATCTATGCATAAACACTAGAGGTACAGAAAAATATGTGTGGCATCGGATCAACCTTTCTGTCAATATTCCCACAGTGTAATTAAAATAGTCATAGCGAAATTTACAATTTTTCCCGATTTTTGGAAAAGTTTTTACCCCCAATATATGTTTATGTTTTTCCCTGAACATTAGTGAATAAAAATACATTAAAATTCGGATGAAACTTTAATATTTAGTAACGTCCTAATTAAAAGGAATTTTTTCAAGTATTTCACATCTTATTCGATTTGTTTTTATCTACTCTGTCCGAGAGACTTCATTTCACATTGTAAATTAGCATTTCGAATAAAACTAAGTGAAAAATATTATATATCGGTAAAAATAAAAAATATAATCTTTTCAATTCTCATTTTTCTCCGAAAGATAGATACATGTTTTCCAATGAAAATCCTATCTGCAAAAGCCAGCTAGCTTCAACCACGAGTGCAAGATAAAATAAAAAGCGTATTTTCCCACTGTAAAAGAATTAAAGTTTTATCGTAAAAAATGTTTTTAAGTATACAAACTACTATTTTGCTTTATTTGAGGTGATATATTAAACAAGCATAATCTTGCCAATTATATTTGCCATATAAAATTGTAGAAGCAAATAAATAATGATTATATAGTTCTTTATACTACAAAAAATGTCATTAATTTCCTTAATTTAGTTAAGATTTTTATATCGTGAGTAAGAAATATGCGAAACATTATTTTAAATGCCATCAAAAAAAGAAAAGAAACAATTTAGCACTTTATGCACGTGGTACATTTTAATAAAAATTCCTGCCAGAGAAAACTCATAAATAAATATAAAAGCTGTGAAAAATCAACGAAGTATTTTACAAATTAAAACATGTTGTCATTGCAATAGGATAACTTTCTTTATTGAAATTCAAAATTTGTATATGAATTTAATTATTTAACCTAATACATGGTCAATGATTTGAAGAATATTGAACAAAAGATTAAATTTAATATTTAAATTTAATCACGATTTTATAATAGCATAAACTAAAACATATAATTTTGCCATATATTGAATCCATATAATTTTGCAAAGTACTTAGAATTACTAAATTTGAAGTCGCGTTCTAAATATTTTAAATTTAAACAGTGGCTACTGAACATTATCCATTACTAAACATTTAGTGGGTAATAGAAAAAACATTTTTTTATCTGAATTCGAAATGGCCTAATTATATTTGTGTAAATCGTCTAATTTCAATAATTCCAATTATATAATTCTTTAAATGCAAGGAAACTATGTAGTGTACTGGTAATATTTGCGATCCCACGGTACAGGTTCGATACTCGGTCTTGGCAAGGGTGACTCAGCCCTTTATCCTTTCCATGGGTCGATGAAACTGTGTGTCAAGCATGGAACTATATGCACTGAGGATTTTCGCGTTAAGTTAACCACCTAACCGCGTGACATAGGATACATACGTCATGTTTCGTATCCCAAGGTCCTCGGTGAAAAGGAATGTGGGCACTCCAGGTTTTGGTCCGCATGTGTATGCTGTGCCACTGAGTTTACATTAGTTTTAGTTCAACCCTTTGGAGCCAGGACTTTTATGGTTAAGAATTAAAAACTGTCTTTCAAATTATAATAAGATAGACAGATTTACAATTTTTTTTAACATCAGTGTTTAAATAAAGTTTATTTTATTTAAACACTGATATTAAAAAAAACAATTCTGAAATAAGTATTTTCATTTTATCTTTGTATTAATTATTATTTTAAATGTAAAATTAAATATTATATTTTTAAAATATATTTTCCTGCCATTAGCTCATAGTTTTTGTAACCAAATGATATTCTATTAGTAATCACGTTTCTATTGTTTAATGATGACACTTAATAGTTTTTCGTCCTGAAAATTTAAAGAGCGAATTTAAAATGAAAGGAATTTTAAAGTTAATTATATGTATAATTTTAAATGAAAAATTTCTTTTATATAATATTTTATATAAAAGATAATATAAATATTTTATATATTTAACTTATATAAAAGAAATATTATATAAAATATTATATTTATATAATATTTTATATAATATTTCTTTTATATAAATTAAATATATCAAAAAAATTATTGGTAGATAATGTATGAATTTATATATACATGTAATAAACAATAATACAAAGCAAATTAAAAATTTATAATGATAAATATTTCAATGTAATAACTTATTTTTCTCTGTATAAATAAATATTTATTGTCAAAATGTCTTTCAAAATTTGACAAATCCTCAATTTAAATCTACAGAACAGAAAGGGAATATAGAGACAATCTTTTGTTTGAAAGAATGATATATGAATGAATCTATTCAAAGAAGTAATTCCAGTTGACCTTTCGGAAAAAAAATTCATTCTTTACAAGGATTTTAATTACCTTACGATATGTATTTTTTTAGCATGACATCACTATTTTATTCCAAAATAATAGGGTACTGTTTATTACTGAGTTTTAAGTCCTTAAATAATAGATCATAAGGACACAAGACTATTTTGAGCTTTTGTCACAGATTATCTAATTATTATGTAGAGAAAATGATAAAAAAGATTTAAGAAAGTGTATTTACCAAGACAAATATTCATTGCTTAACTCTTTTCCATCCCTGTGACCTGCTTTCATGGAGCATTCTAAACCATTGCATGAAAGGTCATTCCTTTGCGTCATTATGGAGCATAAAATTGGTAACAAGCGTCCTTTTGCGTCATCGAAGACCCAAGGTTACCATTTTATCTGCTGAATAAATAAATATTATCCATTGAGGGGATGATAGGATATCGCCATCACCAATCAAAAGGATAACATTGGCACTCATTTTTTTATATGTTTGATAATGAAACCATTGTTCTTGTTCTACCTCATAGACTGTTTCTATTAATTCTTTCTCCCCATACAAATTTATCTTTTCCTGTCTAGTTGATTTTATGAAATTTGCATACGTTTTCATTATTTCTAGAGAAAGTATTTTTTCCTACTAAAATCGTTCAAGCATAAAGTTAAATTTAAATAATTACCAATTTTACTATTGATGACATAAAATCTAAATCTTAATTGATTTATATAAACAATGTTAAAGTAAAAGATAATTCTATTCCAATTGTAAATATCGATTATCCACCTGCAATTTGCTTATGTAAACTCCAAGTGAATTAATTTTCATTATTTCTAGAAATTCTATTCCTTTCAGGAGTTTATTTATGGAATTTTTTTAAAAATATTTCTTTGTATTTTTCACATTCTGAAACGAATTCTTATTCTTTTTTATTTTTATTTTTTTTTTTTTTTACATATTTAATTTATATTGTTGTTGCTAATCTCTGAGTCCAAACTCTGCTAAACGGGATCCACGAGTCACCTTAAAAAATTCATGTATTTAATTCATTAACAACTAAACCATCAAAAATTTATTAGACATTCCAAGTTAATTTTTTATTATCAATCATAAAAATTTGACTTCGTAATTATTTAGTCATAATTGTATATTGTTTATATGAATATAGTTACGAATTTTACCTAAATTTCCCACAAACATTGCTTTGGATATTTTCTATAGCAGTATTTAATTATTTTATCAATGATCACCAAACTATTTGATCACAAACAAATAAGCTTTTAAGAAATCACCATTTTAATGCATTTTTTTTTCACATTCATAAATTTCTAATAGTTTTTCACATTCATTTTTTTCACATTCATCGGTTACATAAGTTCAGTTTAGATGGATCCACAGTTTTCTGATAGCCTTCAAACACAAATATATATATAAAAAAAATACCCACGTAAATTTCTTTTTTCCTCCAAGCTTTTACCCATGTGAAGGAGCTGTAACCGTGACCTTGACCTGAGTTGCCAAATTATTCTTTCGCACGGAGCTTTCCTCTTTTCAAAACAAACGTGTCATAAGGAATAAGGAAGACGATTGCTCGATGTTGCAAAAGAAATACTTGATGTGAATTATTTTTGTTTTCCCAAATGTTTTGCTAGTTAGCTATAGGATAATATTCTTATAATGATATGCTTGAAGAAAATCGTTTACCTTGCTTTAATTCGTTGCCATGCCATTGCCATTTTAGTAACTCAGATGATATACAGAATCTTAATGGGACTAAAATAGGAAGAACAAGTTTTTGCTTGACATTCTAACCCTATATTTTTAAGAACATAAATAAATGCTTAAAATCCCGTTGACAATGAAAAAAAAATTTTATATAATTTAGTTATATTTATATTTATTTATTTTTTATTTTAATAATTTATATAAAATAGTCTATTGTAAATAATGTCGTTAAATAACTATTACTTACGATATTGTGTATATATATATACATATATATAATTGTTCAGCAAAAAAAATTAATAAAACTTATAAATTAGAGTAAAATAAATTAGTAATCTTGATTAAAATCTTAATTAAAACAATACATATGCATTATAATATATATTTTGCAGATTTTGAAGCATTTTATTATTTTTTATTAAAACTTTAATTTTTAATATTATTGTCAATTAAACGAAATTTTGAATTTCAGTTAAATCAGCGGACGTTGCTTCTATTATATATAAAATATTTCGTTGTAAAAGCTAATGCGTGTAAAATTAAAAACAAAGCATGATATTTTTATGAGATTATCAATATTCCCCCTCCTCCTTTCGAATGTATATTTTTCTATGAAACTTTTTTTTATCTATACTTTTCGAACTAGGCAAAGAATAATTACATTTTGAAGGCAAAAATTCTAATATACTACAATATCACAGATGTTGTTACTATTGCTTGATGTGATGATAGAAATACTATATAACTCCAACTATCGGAATCAATTAAGACCGGACCCCACATTCAAATAATTAAATATTGGGATGATCGGAATTTTTCGAAAAAAGTGTCCATTTTAAGTAATTATTTTACGTTGAAAATAGGAGAAAAAACTACATATTTTTAAAGTAAAAGAACTCATAAACAGTTTTAAATGTTAAACTATTTGCTAGTGGAGTACATTAATGCATGTAGAGTGCTATAAATGAAAGTTATTGCTTGCTGTACACCTTAGTCATAATAAAGTCATGTCTTCATCCGTTTCCGAGCAGCATCTTCTTTATAGTAAGCATTTGCATGCGGGCTGACTTCAAACCAATTTCAAAGCCGGCAAATGCGTCACTAGCTGATGGTCCCGTGTCTGCTTCAACTTGGACATCCTCTAAATCAGCACTTTCAATAAGTTGGCCATCATTTGCGATTTGAAACTAGGGTTTGACTTATCGCCTGTATCTTCAGCACCCACTTCTGAGCATCCTAGAATTTTCAAAAGAATGTTGCTGAATTCCTCCCGTGACACGCTATTCTCTTCTCTTACCTTTTCTTGAGCCTTTTCATTTTCTTTCTTTATCTTCACTCTAATTTATTTTTTATTTTTTTGAAATTATGAATGTGATTCGGATAATTGGAGTTCTACTGTAAGTTAATATGATGCTGCTAAGTGACCCTAATTGTTAAAGATTTCATTAATGTTTCTTAGTTAAAATTGCAAAAAAAGTATTCAATCTTTCATCACTCAATCTGGGAAAGTCACAAATTCAACTTGAAATAAATATTGACTTTGAATATTTATTTAAATTTATCTGAAGAAATGTATTTCAAAACATAATTTGTACTTTATCCAGAATATAATATGCTGTGTACTTTTTAAAATCTATGAGACACAATCTGTAAAGCTAATCGAAGTATATACTGTAAGAAGTTGTATAGAACTATAACTTATTTTTAATAAGCCAACTTTCTTCTAAAACCCATTTGGATATTACAAAAATAATATTGAGGTCTTGGTTATTGCGGATGTTTAGAGTGAGATTCTAAAGGAGGAAAAAAAAAAAAAAAAAACGAATATGAAGATAGATTTGGAAGTAGCGTAACTGCTGATCCGTAAAGTGGAAGTTCCACTTCACAAACTGTGACTTACTTCCAATTTTGTATATGCTGAATGTATGTTTATAATTCTCTATAAAATGGGCTTTTTTATTTGCAATGATTATTTCAAGAGTAGAGCACCTTTCTTCGTAAAATACTCAATATTTTGCCATCTCAACATTTTCAGTATATCTTAATAGAGTTTAATCTAAAAAAGTAAATTAAGGAAAAATTTAGGATCTCATGTTATTTTATTTATTTATTCACATACGCACTTTTTAAAAAAATTAATGATATGAAAATCTTATAAACAATGTAAATCACTTACGAAATAATTTTTTATATTATTGTCCAAAACATCGTTCAGCATCTAAATATAATATTTTTAATAAAGACATCTTTGATAACAATGTATATAGATGAGTGGGAAAATTACATAGATAAGTAGTTTTTCGTACCAAGTTCTAGGTAACCATTTGTTTCTATTAATACAGTTGTTAAAATTTTTACAAGGATAGCACAACTAATCATCATTTGTAAAAATATTATTTTGCTATTAATAAAAATTCTAACTTAAAAAAAATTTACTCTTGTGTTCTAAATCCTTTGTAAAATTTAAAAAAATTCTTAATTGTGATCATTATTTTAATCTCCAGGAAATAGAAATTTCTTTGCATCATAATATGTCTAATATGGTCTTATAACAGTATGCAGTTAAAAAGAAAATTTTATGAATGATTTTTTAATTAAGTTCTTCTATAGAAAACCATTATGCTTTACATATTCAATTTTATTTTCAAGGCTGTCCACGCAGCTATTGGACAAACACTCGATGCAGTTAAGATATTATATTTGACAACAAGATTCATTTTTCGACTTGGCATAAAGGGAGATGGAGCAAAAAACTTCTTTTGGGGTACCCCTGCTTCACAAGAACAAGCTTTTAGTTCCATCCGGCAATTGATTCTATTTGATTGGCCACTAAAATGAACCTTTCTATTTGATTTGGGGTCTCTTCTGACGTGGAGCAACTGTTTCACATGCCACTGCCTTAATCAGGCCCTGAAAAGATTGGCTTAAGTTCTAGCCTAAAAAATCATGCTCATTAGGCATAAGTATGTAAGTGAATAAATATTAATTTATCTCCGCTTATATGCTGAAGAAAAATTGTGTGAGAATATTCTATTCGCAAGAAAATATTTTTATTCAACATTGTTTCTAAAATACCAAGCATCGTCACCAATTCTCATTAAGACATGTTTCACACCATTTCCATTTTAAAATTTTAGGGCAATGTCAATACAATCAGATAATCCTTGACCTTAAAAAAAAATTTGTTATTAAACTTTTTTTGCATTTAAAGGTGTTTTCATAATTTCTCTCTCATTTATTTATTAATATATGTAATTTATTCTGATGATATTTTCTTCCAGAAATAACAAAATGGTTGTAGTAAAAATAGCAGCTGTCATTGGAGGAGGTCCTTGTGGACTGGGTGCAATAAAAGCCTTAAAAGATGAGGGCATCGAACCAGTTTGCTTCGAAAGAACAGGAAACGTGGGTGGACTTTGGAGATATCATGAGGATGATGTCGATGGCCTAGCTTCTGTCATGAAAACAACCATCATCAACACCAGTAAGGAACTAGGTGCGGCAAGTGACTGTCCACCTCCAGCTGAGTATCCGAACTACATGCACCATACTCTGATGTACGATTATATATTGTCTCTTGCCAAAAAGTTTGACTGCCTCAGACATGTTCGCTACCACCACGAAACCAAAAAAATAGAAAAGGCAGATGATTATGAGGTAATGAAACATCAGTTAGACATGTGGGCTTGAAAACTCTTTTCAGCTTCTTGGGAAACAACACGTGCGTGTTAAAAAAAAAATCTATTCCTAAAATGAAAAAGCTTTTTTATAAAAAAAATTAGGTGGGAAATTTTAGACAGTTTGTCTCAAAATATCATTTGTCTTGCAGAAAACAGATTTTTTGATTGCACTTAATTTCATATGTTCTTATTATACAATCTGTATATGCCATCTATGAATTTTTCCAGAGACAGCAATTCAATACTTTAAATTTCGTTTTTGTTACTACAAATACACAAATCTGTTATATCATAAGCTTACAAAGATGGTAGTAAAAAGAAATCGCTCATAAATTCTTCAGTTTTATATTTATGTTGTATTTAATAAATTTATATGTCTGGACTATATAATGCGGAACACTCGTTTTTACAAACTAATAGAAACCCATAAAATAGCTCTTAAAATCGAAAATTTTGTAGCATAGAAAATTAAAGCTTAATTATTTTCTACCAAACTATTCTCTTCATAAATAAGTTGATATTCGAAGACAGATTTATTATATTATATGCAAAATATTTGTATTTAAAAATAGTTCTTACTAATCAAGTAAGTTATCCACTTTCTTTTCTGATTCGAAACCAAAATTTTAATAAGTCCTTTTTTATGTTTTCTCTATCATTTAATCATTCGACACTTCTTAGGCACAAATTACATCTGATTCCATATATTAAAAGTCCTGAAACGAAATGTTGATTAGTAATGGGTATTTTTGCCGAAATCATTCTAAATCAACTCATCAGATATGCATTTTTGATTGTCTTCTCTAGCGATCAATGAGGATTCACCAGTGCAGAGAGATTAAAGCTACTGATATTATTCTAATACTTGGGCTGTAAGAAGAGAATTAATTTCGGAATGAGAAATTACTTTTTAAAAAAATCCGATATTTCAATATCAGCAGTGAGGTTAGATACCATAATTCGGAGGAGTTACGATTTACCGTCGATCTTAGTTTCTCAACTATAAAATATAAAAAGAATTGAAATAAAGATCATAAAAATTAAACGCAGACGAAAAATAGATGAATAGGAGTTCGCCAAAAGGATTTTTCAAAGTTTTATTTCTTAAAAATTATTATTGTGTCTGTAGGAGAAAATTAGAATAAAGCATCTATTTCGTAAATTATAGGTTCGTAAAAACGTGTTTATTGTATTTAGAGAGATAAAAAACATTATTTTTGATGAGCAGTATTTTAATGTATACCTACATTCCAATTTAGATTATCGAAAGAAAAATTGTGGATCATTCATATGTCAAGTAGTTAGAATACTTTAGAAAATAAATTTTAAAAAAAACTAATATTGGTATAAACAAGGCATTAGTGTTAAGATTTAAAAGAAATTGTTTATAATATTGCAATTATTAATTTAGAATTCTATTAACTAATGAAATATTTAAAAATTTAAATTCATTATTGCCGATTTCGCTTTTTCTTCTGTTCTATAGTCAACGACGTATTAATGGCTTGAATAAATGAAAAAACTTCTCAAACCGAGGATTTAGTCCTTATATAAGAAATTGTTTTAGGAACAAGATGAGTTTCGACAGTATTTTCAGGCATTCGATGCTGAACTTCGCCTTGTTTGCTGCCGCACGAAGAATGTGATTTGAAGGCAGGCAGCAAATTCGTCAACTACAATTTTACGGATTTACGACGCCGTCTCAAAACCTTATCAGACGTCGTGGGTATTATAAATCAATGAGAATTGTAATAATGTGGCGCAGTCATGATCTCCATTGGGACGAAAGAAACAACCATTTAATGGTTAATATTAAAGCAGATACGCAGAAATAATTCTTACCTAGATATATTTGTGAATTTTAAATTAGGAATCTAAATTTAATTAGATGTGAAAATTTTTCCCCATTAGATAACCTATTTCAGACTAAAGCCAAGAATCCGGGGCTGGAAAGATTTTGTTTAAAGTCCCTTTCTGTGCACAATTTCTGACATAAATATCAATTTTACTCCCTAAATTTTATCAGTGATTTCTCATACAAGCCAGACTTGCTGAAGGTGTGCAAATATCATTCTTGAAAGTTCATTTAAAAGATCACACTAGATGGTTTTAAAATGTTTGAAAATCTCGTGTTAATTTTTTTACGTCAATGGAGATTCTGAGAATTTAATGGTGGTAGTTTTATATTTTCACATGAATAACAATGCAATAAAATAAATGGCAGACATGTAAGGAGAGTCTTGAATTTAAAGTAATTATATACAGTAAACTTTTAATTTTTTCCGGAAATAAATGTTATTTTTCTCTGCAAAAGCTATTGAGGTCTAGAACATAAACTAAAAAACTTTAAATTCTCGTTTATAACTTGATATTTGAAAAATTGTCATTTATAAATCTGAGACAGAGACTTTAAGTAAAATTGATTCGATTTTTAAAAGTATGAGAAAAGAAAATATTGCGCAAGATTTTTAGAGCAAATTATGAAGATGGCCATTGAAGGAATGGATTAAATAATGAGATATAGGATAAATATATAAACAATCCGTTTTTATTACAAATATAAGAAAGAAGAGAATTCATAGGTTTGGACATGCATTGACTGAGAAACAATGGGGAGGAAATTATTAGCCTCGAAACTCAGAACGATCAAGTCAAAAAGGAAAGATTTCATCAAAGGGGAAAGAATAAGTCAAACAGGATTTGAAAATGCTAAGAATCATCAATATGAAATAAAAGGCAGTCAACAGAAAGAGATGTAAAATACCCGGGAATTTTGTACCATGGGAATTTATTCAGGAATTTTGGAAATTTTGGGGAATATTGGGAATTTTGAGAGAATAAGCTCACCCAATCATCTTTCGTTTAAGGGAAAATTTTGCTTTACATATATGTGAAAAGAAACAAAATAAATTAAGTAAATAAATATAAAAAAAGTGTCTGTTCTGTCTTCTAGTACAAAAATTAATTAGCTTCAGAAAAATTTCATTAAAAATTAACAGAGAAAAACAAAAATATTTGTTAAAATAATAAAAATATTAAACTAATATTTAATAAATATCAAAATTCCTAGAGGATTCCTAGAGGTAAGCAATATACAAATATAATATAAACTTTTTTGAAATGATGAGCTTACAGTGTTAAAAAAGCAATCGGTTCAGGCCCGTATTAAAACTGAAAGGTCAGAAGATGCAGAGGACTTAAGAAACTGGAGAAAAAGTATTGCAGTCTTCCGTAAAGAAATTAATTTAGAAAAGCTCAAAAGTTTCGATATTTTTATAAATAATACTGACTACCGTAAAGACGGAACTAAGGCTTTTAAATTTGTAAATTAATTAAAACGTGACGTCCCCCTTTCTCCAACGGGCCCTATTGTTTTTTAAAGGAAAGACTTTGACGTTTGTTAAGGATATTTCAAATTCTTTTATGAGTTTTTATGCTTCAAATCAACATCTGAATTGTGAACTTAAAGAGAGATGAGAGGCAAATGAGGAAGTTGATCAAAAATACCCATGAGAATATGGGTACTAGACATGAAATGTTTGACAGAGACTTTGATATTCTTGAATTAACAGAAGCAATTAATTTCCTTAAATTGGGGAAAAGCCGAGGCCCGGATAATATACACCCAGAGTTTATTAAACATCTAGGATATAATGCTCAATTGACTTTTATCTATTTTTAATCAAAGTTTGAACTCTTATGTACTTACCATATAGAAAAAAGCCCCATTATAATCCCTATTTTGAAAAAAGATAAACCTTCTGATAATATTAAAAGCTACCGACCTATTGCTTTGACTAGTGTTTTGTCGAAGAGTATGGAAAAGATGATTGTCTCCAGACTAACTTGGTTTTTGGAAAGTAACAATCTTTTGTACCATAGACAAGCTGGATTCAGACAATATCATTCCACAGCTCAGCAGGTCTCGTATGTTAGTCAAATAATTAAGAACTCTTTAGATAAACGCTTTTCCGTCATGGCAGATTTTATAGATTTTGAATCAGCATATGATAAGGTATGGCGACTGCGAACTGTTCAGAAATTGCAGAATCTAGGAATGAGTGGTAGGATGTTTCAGTTCACCCTAGTTCATACTTTCATCACTTAAAAGTAGTAGTGGTAGGATGCTTGAATGGATTACGAATTTTCTAGCACAGCGTTTTTCTGCTGTTAGATATGGCTGTGGAATTTCTGGTTTTAAACAGACTGAGACTGGCCTTCCTCAGGGAACGGTTATTAGTCCGATTCTTTTTAATATTTTTATTAACAATTTACCGAATACTTTAGCACCGTCGGTGGATTCTGCCCTTTTCGCTGATGACTTGGTTATCTGGATGAGTGCCTTAAAAAAGAACCAGTATGAGTTGAATCTGATCCTCAATGGAGCCCTTATAGAATTGGCGAGCTGGAGCCTGAAAATGGTATGATGGTGAATCGGGGTAAAACCACTTGTCAATTCTTCACTCTGAATAGACAGTCTTTTACCCCGAGTTTGACATATATAAAGGTGTAGATATTCAATATAATTATTCTACTAAATACTTAGGTTGCACTCTCGATCCTCGTTTAAATTGGAGAAATCATGCAGAAAACCTGAAAAATAAAGCCGTTAGAAGACTTTCTGTCTTGAAACGTTGGGCTGGCTCGAGGTGGGGCTGCAACTGAGAGACATTGTTAACTACTTACAAATTATATATCCGTCCAATTATTTGCTATTGTTGTGAGATTCTCATCACAGCCCCAGAGAAAGTAGTTAATATTCTTGGGGTTTTCCATAACCACACACAAGCAATGCGAATTGTTACTGGAGCTGTGAAAATTACCCCTGTTCTTGCAATGCAACTCCTAACCGACTTGGAACCTGTTCATCATTTTGTTAAATGAAAGGTGATCCTGCTGTACCAAACACTTGTGCGTTTACCTGGCAACTCTTTCTGGAGGAACTATAACGATGAGACCCCTAGAAATCTTAAGACTCAAATTGGCTTCATCCAAGCTGCCCAGAGAGAATCCGATGCTTTAAATTTCAGTAGAAACTATTTAATTTTACTTCCTCCTACTTGTCCTATAGTTTATCTGAATTTGAATATAAATCTTGATCTTATTCAAAAAGTTGTTAAAAAAGAAATATGCGATTTACAACTAAGATCTTTCGCAATAGAGACTATTGAGGTTCGCTATCTTAAAAATGAGTGGTTGCATGTTTTCACTGATGGTTCTATGTTAGAAAGAACACATGGTGCAGGAGCAGGTATCCATTGTGAGCTTTTCAGTTTTTATTTACCAATGGGTCCTCTTTCCACAGCCTTTGATGGTGAAATTGAAGCTATTACAGTGGATATCCAACAGCTATCTATTCGCAGTCACTTTTTTAAAGAGCGGTCATTTTGTCAGATTCTAAGAGTGCGCTTCAAACTCTTTTGAATAATCAAAATAGTTTCCAAAGAATTTTAGAATGTAGACCTCTGCTTAAGGCTCTAGCACACAGAATTTCTTTCCAGTGGATCCCTGCCCATTGTGGTATTTCGGGCAATGAAAAGGCTGATTCACTGGCTAAAAAGGGAGCCTTAATAGATTAACGCATGAATCGCCCTCTTTCATTTCATTCAACTAAATTGTTTGTTAACCTGACTCTCAAGAAGACTCTTAAACAAGATATGGTTTAACGTGCGACTCACAAGAGATGGAAGATTTTGGAGGAGGAAAGATCTGTTCCCGTTTTTCCAAGAAAGACTGCGGTGGCCCTTTTTAGAGGTCTAACTGGAAATGATTGTTCGCGGGACCATCTCTATAGGATTGGAATGGTAAATTCCCCGGACTGTGTTTTGTGTGACTCTGGTCAACCCATGACTTTTGAACATTTAAATCATTGTGTTGTTCTTTCTCAGTATGAGGGCATTGTTGAAAAGTATTTGAGAGCCCGTAAACTAATGGCTTGGGTGCTAATGTTCGGCGTTTGTAAATAATAAATATCAAGATATATTTCTCAGAACTGTCAGATTCCCTGCCTCTGTCGTTATCAATCTATAAATTCATTCAAAGAAAGAAAAAATATTTCCACAACATTAATTTTTGAAATTTTTCTAAAGTGCTACCGTTGCTAAGGCAGCTGGCATCAAAAGTGGAGGACTAGATTTTAGAATTGCCAAATATTACAAGTAATTAGGAAAATTGAATTTATCTTTTAAAATAAAGCAATGTTAATTTATGAATAAAACAAAATTTTAGCAAAATTTCTGCATTGCTGTATTTAAATTTTTATTTTTTATACTCAAAAATATCTATAAAGAACGTTAAAAGAAATCTGGAAAGATCCTTTAAAGCCAAAATATATTTTGCACGATACGTAAGAGCAATTTTGTTCTTTGAAAAATTAAGATTTTCTTGAAATTAAGAAATCGCCTGAAAATTATAACGATAAAGAGTAATTTTGCGCAGTCAACAGTGTTTCGTTGATCACCGTAAAAATCGTTCGTCTGAGGTCATCAATGAAATAGACTTTTTCTTAGTGAAAATTTTTGAAGATTTTTTTTAACATTTTTTAATTTTATACATTTTAAATATTTGTTCCTTTACTCTATTTTAATTTACATATGTCCAGTTAATTTTTTTAAGGGCTGCATTTCCTAACCAGATCTGTCTACAAATTTACATTGCTGGGGTGCAATCAGTTCTAGTTAAAATAGCAATTCTTAGGGTTATGTGAGTTTTTATTTTTAAACTTACATTTTTTGCTTATTGCAAATTACTAGTTTACAGTGATGATAATCTCTTACTTGATTATCTGTTATGTGATGAACTATTAAGTTAACTCTTTTAAATTTTAAAAACAGATGAAAAATCCACATAAGATACAATGTTTAAAATATGTTTACGCTAATTCAGTTTGTAATGACATGTCATAAAATGTAATCACTCATTATTGAATTTTTTTTCTTTTTTCAAAATTAGCCAATTGCTAATTATGAAAAAGTGATTGCATTATATGAATTGCTAGTATCATTTAATGCAAACATTCATTGGAATCTTTTATTTCTTTAAAACAAGCAAATTACTTTAAAAGCTTCTCGAATTTCTTTTCTTCTGTTTAACATCGTTTTCGTACAAACGAATGGACGATTTAATGATAATTTTAATGTTTACATTGTTTAGTAAATTATGCATTTTCTTCAGTAGTTTACAATGATATTTTGAGGATTCCTTAAATCAATTTATGTGAAAGGAAAAAAAAGATTATTTATCCTGTTATTCTTCAACTTTACAGTGTGAGGCAATAATGTGGAGACGAAAATTCCAATGCCTTTTACCTTTTGCATTTTCTATAGTTAATCTATTCCCTATTTTTTTACTATAAGGTAAACAAGGAAGTTATTACCATTTTTAATGACCCAAGCGAACATGACCTACAGAAAGTGTAACCTATTGTTAGTCCTCGAAGTAATCACCATCGACATCAAGCACATTTTCCCAACGTGTCTCCAGTTGTTCAATTCTCTTGCAGTAAAATCCGGGAGTTTCGGACGTTAAACAGAAACGCAAGGAAGTTCGTGATTGTTAGGCGCAAGTTTACTCTATTGGTAAAGGATTTTCCGCGAAGATGATTGTCCAGAGAATGGAAGAGGTGATAATCTGATAATGCTAAGTCAGGTGAGTCAAGAAAATAACACAAAGTTCTCCAACCAAGTCACTGTCTTGCATTCCTGGCCACCCACACGACCAGCGACCTCACGTTTTCGGCCAAGAACAGTACACCTTTGAAAATGTTCACTGCTCTCTCCTTCTGTTTCAATGCATGTTGCATGCGTTCCAATTACTGCGTGCTCAGGTACACAGTGACCATTTGGCACATTGGTAATAATTCTTAGTGAACCACTTGGTCCACCAGGCACCATCTTCATCGCAAAGATGCACATCTCTCTATCTGAACTTGTGAAATCGATGTCTTACCCTACGTTCATTCACAGCAATATTTCCAAGGGATTGACATATTCGGCGACTTGATGCAGCAGCTGATAAGCTCACTTTGAAGTCGTAAAGCAAACAGCATCTAACTTGCTCCTTCGACGCGTCCCTTTCTCTTTGCTAATGCACGAGTTACGATGGATGAATGTGCACCGTGGACGTGATTATATAACGACTGATATTCCTACTCTCGAATGATCGGTGTCTGAACTACGTCATACGCTAATTTGCATACTTATTATCACTTCATTCAATGGCAACACGAAAACAGCAAGAACTTACTTGCTTACCATATATTACAATTTTGGTTAAGTTTTATAAATCATTTCAGGTTAGCATAATCAGTACCACTTGATAATTAGTTGGCAAATCTAGTATCGCTTGATGTGTCTTTTAGCTATTTGTCAGTCACAATTCTAACTCAAAAATAATTCATTTACTTGTTACTCTATTTCTTTTTATTCTTGATTTAAAATTAGAAAAGATATTTAGTTAAGAAAAATTGAATACAATGTTTAATTTAACAGTGAGCATAAAATTTTACTCAACCCGATATCAACCTGTTCCATTTTCAAATTGTAACTTTTGATCATCCATGATGATAATTGAATATAGTTTTAAATTTATAAAGAAAACATGTGCACACAGAAATATTTGCGAATTTTTAAATTTGCAAAAAATTTATACAAGTATCTTACGTCTGTGAAGGTTCTGTTCCCTTTCATGATGAACTGTGACAGTAAATATATTGTCTCATTAATTATGTTGAAAAGACTTCGCCAAAAATGCTTATTTTTATATTTCTGAATTCATGGGATAGTACTTCAATACAACTATTCCCGCTTTTTGTGTTTGCAGTCAATAAAAAAAATTTACAATTTAATAAAAAAATCAATTTTAATGTTTTAAATTGCATAGAATATTTGCGCATTTTACCACATGACATTTGTTTTATTTTTTTCTTAGAAATATTTAATTTATAATTTGAGTGTTCTTGTTACAATCAGTTTCTGGTCTATCCGTTCTTTCATTGGTTGAAGGCTAACCAAAACTCTCGATAAATGGCATGAATGCTCACTACAAGTTCCTACAATTTCACTTGTCAAATTTCCATCCACTTAAGTTGAGGCAATATGCATTTAATTTCTCGTTAATGTATCTTGTAAAATCTCAACCCTCGTTTATCAATCTTTTATTTTTTATTTATTTATTTATTTGTGTGTGTTTTGTAAGACACTTTTCTTAATATAATTGAATTTCTTTCAGTTTTATCAATGCTATTATCTTTTGTTATTTCTTATGATCAAACAATTTTCATGACACTTGATGTGTTCCTGATAAAACCTGTAGGTTTTATAAAATATCATCAATTCTGAATAACAAAGGTTTTTGATGAAGTCGCGTTACAATTGATAATTTCGTTAAGTAATCTCTTTTATCTTATTTTTAATTCTAGAACAACTTAAGTTTTATTTTTAGATATAAATTGCAGTAGCATTTTTATTTATCATTATTTTTTATGAAAAATGTGACTTTTATTCTACATTTTAATCATAAAGAATGTTATTTGATACCATACAAGATCCGACATATTGTGTAGAATTCCAAGTGCATAAGATAACATCAATTTGAAAATTTAACACTTAAACAAATAGCAAATATTTCGATAAAGTGCATTATTTTTATGTACACCGATATTCCAAGAAAAATACTAAATTTCAGATCGCTTGCCAGAAAAAAAAATTGAAATTTACAAGAATATATTAGAACATAGTCAAAGCAGAAACAATCCGCAAAATGTATATATAAATCGCTATTAATTACACCAAAAATATTTAGATATTTAATATATTAAAAAATATTTCCATATACCAAAGCAATTAAAAATGTTATACGAAAAAAATAAGTACTTGTAGAATAAAAGTAAAATAATCATATTATTTTCTCTTCTATACACATTAATATTATTAAATGCTAGACTTGGAATTTAATATTTTTCGAGAGGGATAAAATTTATTTTTGTGAGATGAAAATTTTTTTTATGAAAAAGTATTTCCAGGAGAAAAATCAAATAAGCACGCCACTGTTTAAAATGCTCTATAGAAAATTCTTCAACTTTATCTTAATCACGATAAAAGCTTCTTTTGCTTATTCCTCAAAATTGGCAACAAATTTTTTTTTTTTAAAAAAAAGTATCTATTCCCTCTAAAAGAGAGATTGGGTAATGCTACTCACTGACTTGGTTCACAGCTGCCCACTGGGTAATGACAAATGAGTAGCAGTTTCTAGTCTTTTTGTGGTGAAGGATGAGTCATTCATTGTTCGCCGCTATTTTTTAAGAAAAAAGAGAGAGAGAAAGGTTGAAACAATTTAGTTAAGTAAATGCAGATAAATAGTTCTTATATTTACTTTTAGATTACTACATTTATCACTACAATTTTACTCTAATACCGTTTTTACATTACATTTTTTTTTTCAGGAAACAGGTCGGTGGAAAGTAACCAACCGGAACACGGAAACTGGTGAATTGGTTACTGAAGAATTTGATAGCGTCCTCGTCTGCATAGGACATCATGTGTACCCTAACGAACCTACGTTTCCTGATCAAGAACTATTCCGTGGAAAAATCATGCACACTCACAGTCTGAAAAAAGTTGACGGTTTCGAGGACCAAAAAGTTGCAGTCGTGGGCGTTGGAAATTCTGGGATGGATGCCGCCGTGGAGCTGAGTTCTGTTGCAAAAAAGGTAAAACTAGGCTTATGTAAGTATATAACGTAAACATTTTATGTGGGCCATGGTAGGCTAGTGGCTAGGGCATCAATCTTCCGTCTGGAAGGGCTGGGTTTAATTCCCAATGCAGTCAAAGAACCACCGAGTATATGCGATATACGTGTTCGTTAAATTTGTGGAATCGAAAGTCCTGTCTTTGAGCAGTTACTATATGAAAAATGGTCTAGAGAAAATTTCCTCCCTTTCAGATGAATGTCAAAATTGAGGGAGTGGATCCTCTGGTGGTGCCATAGAGTCTTAGAGCAAGGACGTACTTTCACCTTCATGGTGCTCTGATTAAGCGAAATACGCACCTTTCTATCTTAATTTCACATAGCCATTGGGTAGTGAGCTTGACTTGTCAAAGTGTTATGAATATAGTGTTATAACCATACAAAAGTAACAACAACAGATTTTTGGGCTGGTTCTACAACTGTAAAATACAAGACAACAAATACAGTAGTAGTCAATTTTACTTTGCCTTTGATTGAAGTCAGAAAAGATGTTGCAATTTAGTGTGCCAAACGCTCTTTCATTAATCATAACTTGCACAGTAGCGAAGACAAATGGAAATATCCTAGGATCTTGTTTTTGTTGTTTCCTTTACGACTTCAAATTAGGCTTATCATCAACTACATTAAGTCTTCAAGCGTTTGGAAAAATACCTGTGGATGAAAGTACCTTAAGGCATTAGTTTCAAAAATTCAAGCTGGAAGATTCATGCTGATAAAGCAGATTTTCTCCGAACATTAACTTAATTCTTTGGATCAAAAACCAGAGTTTACCCAAGGGGATTTCATACCTGGAGACACATTGGTTTATATATACACTGCGGTGCAGGTGAGTGTCAACTTCGTATGCTTAACGGGTTTGGAATGCTCGCTATATGGCTGTCACAGATTAACATGGACACGTCTCAAATCCACAGAGTTCCAGCAACCCAATGAAAAAAAATGTGGTCACCCTCCCAATCACTGCCCACAGCAAATGATACTTCACTTTGCTAATTTTAACCAGAAGCGGTGTGAACGACTAAATTACTAGAGCACCAGACTCGATGGTAGAAAGTGAATACTTCCGAGGACAAGTAATGAACTATACTTTCTCTACATCGTTTTCTTTCCACTTATTAAAAGTAGTACGAACTTTATTGATAATCTTTTGAATAAATCCTTCCTGATCTTTATCATGAGAAATCTCTTTTTTGCTTATGAAAATACATTTTCATAATATTTTGTAGTGTTGTGTGATGCTAAAAATGTATACATGAATATTGTAAAACTCTCCTAAATATTTTTATGTTTTCCTCAAATAGTTTATATGATTTGTAAATATTTAAAACACAGAATGCTTGATACAAATTAAAAGAAAAATACTTCAAAATGGAACATTAATTATGTGTTATTGATGCAGATAGGGTTATTACCAGGACTATTTCCAGATTTAGAATCAAATATTTCTGTTGAATGACTACAAATGCAGACGGTACCAGATCTTACAATTCATGCAGGAACTGCCTGGAGAAAAAACTCACTCCGGAACACATTTTCGACTGACTGAGCATCATAAGAAGTTTACAGGCCATTGACGAATTTCCTTTTCAGATAAATCTCTAAAATGACAAAAGTGTATGCATTGCCAAAGACGTGATTTTGGCACATGGAGTTATTTGATTTGACTTCAGATGGACAGGACATCAATCAACTACCACAAAATGACTAATTTATAAGAAATGGATTAAATATTTTCGAAAGATTTCAATTTATTCTAAGAATATCTAATGATTAAATCATCTTTGAATTTGGATGGTAATGATTATGTTTAATTTACTGATAATGAAAATAAAATAAATTGTATTGTATTCTTACATAAAAATGTATGGCAAATACTGAATTGTCTGCCTCTTTTCTAAAAGGTGTACCTCTGCAGTCGCAGGGGAGCATGGGTACTTCCAAGAGTGGGACCTAAGGGATATCCGTT
Source organism: Latrodectus elegans (assembly GCA_030067965.1). Taxonomy (NCBI): domain Eukaryota; kingdom Metazoa; phylum Arthropoda; class Arachnida; order Araneae; family Theridiidae; genus Latrodectus; species Latrodectus elegans. The sequence continues at coordinate 119,206,400 of CM057819.1, forward strand.
TGACGCCATGTTTGTTCGGCGGTATCTTCATTTCCTCCAAACTAAGCTGCCCTACAGCCTCATTTGTTACTTTTCTGAAAAGCAAATCAATGAAAGATTTAATCATTCCTTATACAACTTGAAACCGAAGCATCGTATCTGGAGCCAGCATCCAACCGTCAGTGATTCATTGCCAATTAAATTGCTGAGTGGAGTTGTTGTGGTCCGTGGTACCATCAAAAAATTCACTGAAAAAGGAGTTGTATTTGATGGCGAAGAGGTAATGTAAATAATAATTTTTTCCATCAAATTTCCGCAATATAATGTAACTTGAAATTTAAATTGCAAACATTTTACTTTTCTCCTTTATGCAAGAACAATAGTTTCAAAATTAAATATGTCGTATGATATAAAAGTCAAAAAGATAAAACTACTCTTAAATACGAAATTTGTAACGGCATACAAATAGAATTGAATATCTTATTTAGAAAATACAACTACTTTTTGTATAGTTAACAATTAGATGAAAAGAAAATTTTATATATATACCACAAAATTTGTAGATAAACCAAATCAGTAAAACTTTCAGAAGAATTTAATGTCATATTCAAGGCATAAAACTACTTATGTCGGACAAATTAAGTAGACATTTTAATTTATAGGAAAACTTGCTTTAAAAATTTTCTGTTGCATAAAAAAATTGATTACCAAGAGAAAATTATTTTTGTAACACAAAATTTGTAAGCAAATCGAAAAGATTAAAATTTCAGAGAAATTTCATGTCTTTTTCCAGGGGATTCAACTATTTATTATAGAAATCAATTCGACAGCATTTCAATTTATAAAGAAACTTGAGTATCTTTTATATTGTAAAAATTTTAGTATTTTTTATAGCATAAAAATCAACTGACTGAGAAATTATTCTGTCAGAGTAAAATTTGCAAAAACTGACGCGATTAAAATCGAATATTTTATCCAGAAGATAGAAGCACTTTACCTGAGACAAATATTCTTGGTCCCTATGCGGAAAGATATCCAAAATAACAATGAATTTTAGAGATAGCGAAAAATTCTTTTGCATGCGAAATTAATTTTTGACACGGTTAGAGTTCCATATACTTTAGCATGCAGATGCTTTCTGGAAAAATGTTATAATCCAGGTAAACCGGAAAATTTTTAAAAATAACTGATGATAGTCTTAAGAGAAACTATTGCAATTGTAGGTGGATATTTTTCAATTAAAATAAATTATGCTAAAAGAGAAATAGGATATGAAAATCGTCTTTGAGAAACATAGCACAACAGCTACCAGCAATTCTTCTCTAGTCAGTAGACACCATATTGCAGTTGAAGTGTCAAAGGTAGTTCGATTGAATGCTTATCAGTGTTGTTATCTAGCATTGAATGGATTCCCGAATTTCTTTTCGAATTCAAAGCTATCCAATTCATAGTTGATTCTATATTCCTTTAAAACTCATTTTTCGCTCTCATTATTCACATACAAGTTTAGATCTAAAGAATATTAGTGTATTTAATTTTAAAAAAAATCTTAATTGAGGAAGAATTTGATAAAATATGTAAAGTAAAATGAATGTAAGAATAATTTTACATAAATATATTAAAATAATTAAGGTAAAATTCAGAACCAAGCTTAAAGAAGAAGATATAGATGCATTTATTTCAAATGAATAAATTTAATTTTACTGTGAATATGCATTATTAAATTTAGTATATCCGAACTACTTCAACCACCAGAGCAAGACAGTTTTGATATTCATTTTGTGATTTCTGTTCTCAATCACGTCACTTATTTTCGACAAGTACCACGTGATCTGATGCATATTCTGTACATCATATTATGAGTCATTACTTAATTTTTACATGAAATAAGATAGGAAAAACTTAGCAGCACATTATGATTACTCACCGCGTGAATTAAATACTAAGTTATGAAATATCCTCTTTTCTTAATATTAAAATTTAATAATATTTTTTATCTTAAAATTCCAAAATCTCTTACATAATAAAATATCTTAAAGTTATCGTTTTTTATATTTCAAAAATTTTATTTAAATTTTGACTGTGAGAGATACTTTTTTAATTTAATATTTTAAATGTCTTCTTGTGGTTACGTAAAATTTCTTCGAAGACCTTTACAATAAGTCGGAGAATTTAATTAAACTAACTGATAAAAATTACAGTAAAGCATCAGAAATTAAAATGCTTTTTTCTTTTTTGTGCGGTTCATATTGCATATAACCAAACGCTTTACAGACTTGGTTGTAAATAGAGATTATTCATTTTATGTATGAATTTTTTTATATTTTTTTAACAAACTTTTAATTATTATTATAAAGGTTAAGTAAATCTTATTTTTGTTTCACTAAAAAGATTATTACATAAGTTTCGTTATTTCTATTTGTAAAATTATTGATTTTTATTAATAGAAAAGAGTAACATAGTGTTTTTTGTGTATATATTGTTAATATATGTAAAAAAATACATCCTTGAACTGTGTCTAATATGATTATTTCAGGGGGAAACAAAAGTGGACTCTGTCATTCTAGCAACTGGATACAAAATTAAATTTCCTTTCCTCAGTGATGACATCGTTAAAGTTGTCGACAACAAAGTACAACTATACAAATTTATCTTTCCTCCACACCTACCACACCCAACTTTGGCGATATTAGGTCTCATTCAGCCGTCTGGTCCAGGTTTTCCAGTTGGCGAGATGCAGTGCCGGTGGACCGCCAGAATTATGGCTGGAAGACATAACCTACCATCAAAAGAACATATGTTGGCTGATATAAAACAAAAAGAAGAAGCCATTCGAAAGAAATTTGTTGACTCTCCAAGGCACACGCTGCAAGTTGACTTCATCGGATATCAGGACGAGTTGGCTGAAGAAATAGGTGCTAAGCCCAACTTACTTAAATTGGCTCTCACAGACTTTAAACTTTTCTGGGCCATTCTGACGGGTCCTTCTTTACCGTATCAGTATCGACTTCAAGGTCCACACACTTGGGATGGAGCCAGAGACGCTATTCTTACCTACAAGGAAAGAGTGGTGAAGCCCTTTACAAAACCAGGGCAAAAATTATCGATTTACAAGAAGCCTTTGTTAAGTACAGGGAAAATAATAACATTATTATTTCTTTTACCGATATTGTACTTTTATTACATAATAATTTTTGGCTGAGAGTGTATTTATCTATGAGGACTTTGAATCATTAATAAAGATGCATTTATTTAAATGGCAAGAGAATACTTAGTTTTACATTTCATACTCTTAGTCTTTGTACAAAAAATGTATATTTAACTTGGAGCATTTCTAATTTTACTTAATATTTAAATCAGAGATATTATGGAAAAATAATAAAGCAGTATATTTATAATAATATTTATTTTAAATAGTTCAGCACATCAACTGAAATATAAATAAACTAAGTACTGTAATATATTATGCAAGGGGAAAAATCCATAATTTTTACGCGAATTTCAAGACTTTATTTAACAGGTTATGGATTCCCTTTGTGCAAAAGGTTTCAAATTGTTTTACAATCGATTTTTAACTCCTGGTTATTGCTAACATACAGGTCAACCTTGATCATTTCAGTGATTTTGTCGTCATTTTCGATTCAACTCATACGTAGGCCATCAGTATCAAGTGAATTTTTAGCATCAAAAGTACCCGATCAAAATCAATATAACCTTAATTACGCGCATTTAACTGTTACAATATCATTATCGTAAACACCATTCCCAATTTCAGAAGTCTGTCATATATTTTCGCCTTATCAAAGAAAAATTAAATATACCTAATTTTTTCATTGTTGACTTCCATTTGTAGCACTCTGTAACTCGCGAATTGCTAGATCAAACAGAAGGAAGAAAAAGTTTTGTGCAAAATGTCACTTTTTAAATGAATATAAATCTGAAATTGTTCGATCGATGTTTACCAGATATCGATTACTGAAGCCACCACCCCAAACCATAAAATAGTTTTCTTTTTTCCACTAACCTAATATTATTTGAAATATTTTTCAGGTTTATCTAATTTTTATGACGGTTTTATTTCAGTCATGTATAAATATTTAAAACTCAGATTATTTTATAAAATAAATTATGTAAGAAAATGTATAATAAATATAATTAAAAATCTTGTGATGTTTGAAGACATTTCAATGAATTATTTAAATGTATTTCTATGTATTTATGCTCAATAAAATTATTATTTGCTTAAAAAAAAGCATCCCTTCTTTAGATATTTTGGATGTTTAAAATTTGCGTTTTCTACTCAAAAAAAGATAAGATATATTTATCGTATACACATCGTATTTCACCACATATTTCATATAAGATATTATACATCGTATTTCAGCACATATTTCCGAAATTTCTTACATCATGTAATGTTAGGAATTCATTATTGAAATTAAAAAATATATAAATTAAACCACATTAAATTTGACATCTTGAATGAAAAAAAAAATAAACTACTATTTTAGGCTACACCTAACCTTTTTTGAATAACTAACTTTTCATCCATTTTTAAAAGTGTTATATGTAATAAACAAAATAAGGCTAACAGTAACAGTGTAATATCACAATACTTAAATTTAATATTAAAAATAATCAGAAAGATCCCATGAGTTAAACAATGCATTCAGTTTCATTTACATAATTACGGATTGCATTCGATTAAATTCAATAAATTGTTCCCTTAAAAATATAATTCGAGGTTTTTTTTATTATTTGATCAGCATAGTTATCATTTTTCTGATTTTCTCAATTTACAGTGATTAATAATATAATATAAATTTTAGAAAATAAAGATCAAAATAAATCACATCATTAATTTAAGATATGTTCCTTTTTGATTTACAATACTTCCTCAAAGAATGTATCGAATATCATCTTTTTTAGTCACTAATAAGTTTCAAAAACCATTAAGCGTAAAAAATTAGTTTTATATATATTTACATAGCTTATAAAATACATGCTTTTTTAGTATTCATATCTTAAGGTACATACACTGATACCATCATAAAACATAGAACAAAATTCATATTATATGTAAGAATAACATAACATAGGACTCTCATTATGCAAACAGGATATTCTGCAATGTTTGACCACAAAGCACGGAAGAGAGGATTCTGTTCCACAACGGTTAATATGAATTTTCGGTAACACTGAGTATTACGGTCAAAGCCTTGCCAAATTAGTGGAAAATATTTCACCAAGTGGAGGAGACAAAGGTATTGGAGTTTAATTAGCAATCCAGAATGGGCGCCAATCGGCATAAGAAATCGGGGTTTGCCCCGATTTCGAATAGCTAGTAATAAAACTAATTAAGGAAACAATAATAACAACCATGTAAATAAAGCGAGGTGTTCCCCGATTTCAAATTTCTAATCCTAACGGTAAACAGAAATAAAACAGTAATCGTAATAAGAATTTATTTAAATTTCAATTTAAAAATATTTCAGAATTAAAATTAAAGGAAATAAAATAGTAAGAAATAAATTACATGTATTTAAAAATAAAAATAAATAATTTAAGAATTTCTAGTAGATTAATTTTTAATATATTTACTAAAATAATTTTGATGAATCCAGTGATTTAAGATGGAATATAACAAATCATTAAAAGTAGAAAAATCTGGAATAATTTAAATAAATAGAACGCGTGCGCGCAATTCTATATTTTCGTTCATTACTGAAAATATAAGTACTTAACATACAATTCTAGGAATTTAGAAAATAGAAAAATTCCGTAATTTAGTTTATTAATGAAAAAATTTAAATACTTAAAATTCAACTGTAAGAATTCTATGCCTGCAAAAAATAATTCAAATATAGTGCTTTCCTTCATTTTTC